>LPNX010289780.1:249988-266200 GCA_001517045.1 Pseudotsuga menziesii
TGTAGACAAAACAGTGATAGCAAAAAAATATAGATCTCACAAGAATTTCCACAATGCTAGGAAGCTGAAGATTATCCAATCACCATTTGAGAACATCAGATGCAAAGCAGATTCAGAAAATTTTCACAAAAGAAGTCTTTGTATTATTCAGATCCAAGAGCCAAAGACCTCTTACAAATGAGAAGCTCTCTCCTTTAAATAGAAATGAGAGAACCACAATCATAACCGAATCTTAACCACTTTCAAAACGAGTGGCTAAGATTAAAAGATGAAATGTTCTAATCAATGGTTGAGATGAGCTCAACATACAACACATGGATCAATATAACCATAATTTACCAAAGTGGACTAAACCACCCATAAAAAGGTAACCCACTCAACAAGAAATAAATGAAGCACATGGTGGGTCCAAGGAGTGTTTGACTAATTCCCCCTGGGTGTCCCCATGGCACAATAAAATAATATAATAATTTAATTCTTTGACTTTATGCCTCCTTGAGGAAATCGTGAGCCCTCCAAAAGCTCTAGAAAATAATATAAAAATGCCCAAAAATAGGTGTGGGCCTAATTAGTTGCTGCAACTGCTGGAGAAGGTGTGGAAGACATCACTCTCATCATTGTGACTCATCCCATGCCATTTCTTTACCTCAGTAGCCCAAATCGATTTCTTCAATAGCCATTTAATCATTTTTAATCTGCCTCGAGAAACGTGATCCTACCAAAACAACCTCCTAGGGTGCCTGCGTTGTCAAATTGAGCCCACCAGGCTCTCTAGGATTGGGGTACAATGGTATAAACAAGTGGCTGCACCCCCCTATGCCCATACAACGCCCTAGGAGATCCAACTAAAACATCTCCCTGCTCAAACATATCAACCTGTGAAGAAAAACTGCATCAGAGAGGCAGAATGAGCCTGATCATATCTACAAGTGCCCAGAACTGGAAATAAACTGTCTCATTAGACTTAGAGAGTCCAAATCCATCTAATGTGTATACTCATACCCCTCATAGGTCTTTATCTGATCATCAATCATATCCAATAAACAATATAACCATCTGTAACTGATCAGACACCAATAATAACTCAGACTGTCATCCATTTGTTGCAAGTGTAAAAGGCTAAGACATGCTCTACAACTCATCCAAGTAACAATCACAACAAGTAGCACTCATTTCACTGGCGGTACATCAACCAATACATATATAAGGCTTTATTTATTATTACTCAGACTTAGACTTTCAAGACTATACTCACTTCATAGCTGTAGCCAATTTGCTAGTGAAGGGTGAAAATGACAAGGCTAAGGAAAATGATGACTTCCTACTCAACATCATGACACTTTGGATAATGGAAAGGGAATACTCACTATAACCAATGTCGAACAAACAACAACACAAGGAATGGCAGTGCCTCACAAATGGGTGAGTTGTTTAGAGAGTGCTTATTCAACTTAGGCATCATGACTACATCAAGATTGATCCAAGTTCATTAGGACCATCATTTTATTCCATGGCCTTTTTGGCCTATATGACCCTTTGAGACTTCACCAGTGCTTAAAAGCACAGCTAATCGCAGCTTTCATCCGGGACATATTTTTATAAGGTCAGCGTATTTTAATCATTGCTTTTTGAACCTTTTCTTATACTTTTCAAGGAGTATTTTAGCATTTCATTGCTCTTGCCCTTTTTACATATGTTAAGAAACACAGTTTTATAATTTTCATTTTCCATGGGCACATATTCAATATTTTCAAAACAGTTAGTACATGAGCTTTCAGTTTTAGCCGACAACATCTCAAGTGACTAGGGGGAGTTCTGCACAGTGCCAAACATCGGGACAGCCGACCAGAATGATTTAGGCATACAATCCAACTTACCAAAGGCAAGTTTTGTCACCAACTTAGAGCCGAGACACAATATAAACAGGGAGGCTTGTCCAACAAAAGTTCTAGCGGGGAAAAAGGTCCTCCATGCCATAAGTCAAGAAGTCAGTCGGGTTGAAAACTAAACTGGAAGGTAATGGATGGGTGAAGACAATGAATGATGGAGCCAACATTAGCAAGCCAAAACAATGGTGGGAATGACTATCTCTATTCTCCCTAAGGAGGGTTAAAACCAATGAGTATAGATCAAGAACTTCCAAGTCTAAGTAAGGACATCAATATATAGTACAAGATACAACCAAGTCCATATAATTATGACCGCCAGATCATGATACCACAAGTCAATACATGTCACAAAAATTAGTATAAGAGCAATAATAACCATCACACAATATAAAACGCTGAGTCATAATCATGGAATATAATCCATCTGAGACACCATCTGTCCAATGAGAAAGAACTGATATAAAACTGGGCATCAATGACTGCTCTGTAATGACATAAATGGCTACATCAGTCCTCAAATCTGAGTGTCCTGAGACTCAGTCCTGACATGGGAGAGTACAATAGTCCACTAATATAAACATGATCCATCAAAAGTGCTCATCTCAGCATCTCATAATGTAAGAGATCTGGCTGACAAATGTACAGTCTGAAAAATAGAATATGGTAGCCTGGCTACTATATATGTGATAACATCTGGCTCCAGCTGGGACAAGTGCTCTGCTGAAAAGAGCGCTTGAGAACCTCAGAATCTCTGGTACTTGCACTCTGCTTCTCGCATCCTCGATCAATCCATCCAGCTCTGCAACCGCTACCAAGAATGTACCTGACTACCTGCAACATGTCCAGAGCTATACCAAACTCACAGACCGGTCGTTAGAACAATATGTGGATAATATATAAAATACTGAAAATAAAGATGCATGAAACTGAAAAGCAGAAAATAAATCTAATCCATAACCATAACTTTCAATAAAAGTTTGATTTTTTATTTTGCAGTATGACAAAAGTCAAAACTATACTAAGAGCCTCAAATACGAAGAGTTTCAGGCGAAGGTGCATGTTCTACACTACTGCCGAGAAAGGCTTATTCAGGTCTACCTACCCTACTCTAACCAGTGTAGACAAGTGTTAGGTAAGACCATAAATCCAATGTAACCACTTGCTAAACAAATTTATTGAGCTTTCTTTACAATTAATGATAGAACAAATCAACGATGGCTTGTAAGTAATGTGAATGAAAGTTAAAGCCATTATAACTTGTTGTTTGAAAATCGAAGAAAGATATGGATAAAGAGAAATGAAATCATGCCAGGGGTGAGACTTATTCTATCCATAGATCGATAGGATCATAAAATTTATGCAAGTTTAAATTTGATGTCAGAAAAGAATACGATACATGATTCACCCCTCCTAGGCCATCATTGTTTTCCTCATCTTTTTGGTCAGCATACTCAATCATACTCGTATTATGATCAATGATGAAACAAAATAGGGACCAATTAGAGATCATTAAACCAGAAATTGAGATTAGCCCCATTTGTTGTTTATAAAATGAGAAAATATGGAATTGGTCTTTATAGAGCTTTTCATTCACACAATCAAAGAACTTAGCAAAGTTGAAAGCATTATGCGCCAAGGCTGAAAGGAGATAAAATGTTTTACCATTGACCATTTGGCACTTTCGAGACTCTCCACTGCATGATACCATAGAGGACTTCAAAAGTTGGGATGGGAGGGTGGATTGACAAATTAAGACTTGATTTGGATCACCTAAAGGTGTTAACACCAATCTTCCATGTGATATGGGACATTTGCTAGAGAAATTGGCAAGATTAAAACTAACATCCCAAGAATTAGACTCACTATGATTAATCTCCTCAACCAAATCACCTTGATCAAAAATATGACGAGGAATAGTAACAACATTACAAGAATCATTCCTTGGAGGCTCTTGATGATTATTGGGACACAGATTCCAGTTCGAAAGATGTGACAAAGAAGGTTCTAGGTCAATCTCGCTTACTATTATATCATCATCATGTGGTTGCTCTTCTTGAGATTGTGCATTACATTCAACTGAGGATAAATGATCATCATCATTCATTTGATAAGGAAAAATATTACTATGTTCATTTCTATCCTCACAAACTTGGTCTTCAACTAAAATATGACCAGATGATTGTTCTTCAACGAAAGTTTTATTAATTTCCCCCTTTTCTTCTTTAATAGTTGTTGTCTGCCGATTGCACGCCAGCAGCAGAAATCTTTCGAAAGCTGTCTCCTCACTTGAGAAAGTGGGAGAGGTGTGACCTTGGGGGCAAGCACAGAGCTAGGTACTGTCACCTACTCCTAGCTCCTCCATTTAGGCTAACTCCTAACGAAGCAAAGGGGGGTAGTCCCTAACAAAGAGTTTTCTATGGCTCAATGTTTAAGTTAAGTTTTAGATGTTTTGGATGCGGATGGGTGTTGTTTTAGGAGTTATTGTGATTTAAAATGATTAATATTAAGGGGATGATGAATTGAGCACAAGACAAAGCAATCCACGTTGCTATCACTGGAATTGAAAGATAGACAAATATTTGAGAACTTCACGAAATAGATACAGCATTCACAGATATGATCTATAATCAAACATTCGATGGACAAATGGCCCAAATTATCAACAATGCGTAAAAGATAGGACCAGTGCCTATGGAGTCAACTTATCAGAGATGCTTCGAATGTAAATATGATGTGAATCCCAAAAGATGCTAGTGAATGTGAGGTTTTGCAAGTGCTCTTGGTAAGTTTTAAGAGTTTTTACTTGTGATCTTCGCTTATGGTAGCTGGATGTCCTAACCGGTAATACCTTCAGTGGCTCCGTTCGAAGACATGACGGACTTGTCTGGGGTCAAAGGTAAGTGTTCAATAACTTAACTACCAGTGCCTAGATTAGGTAGCCCGACGCCCACACTTGGAATTTGCCCACATACCTCGGTATTTATCGAACAACGCCGGTGCGTTGGTTATGGGGAAAAGTTTCAGTTAAGTTTCTCTTGTGGGGTTTAGAGATCCAATGTCGTTTCTGGGTATTTCGATCTAGGATCGGTCAGAGCATATTCCGGTAAGGAGGAAAGGGGGTTAATCAATTAAAAGGGGTGTGAGTTGCGAATTTATTTAAGTTAATTAATTAAAACTCTCCGATAGAGAGCGCTCTTGACCTCATCTTATGACCTTGGTTCAAGAGACTTAGCTAATCTATATGAAGCTAATGCAAGGACTATGCAAATCTAAAATGCTCTCCGATAGAGAGTGCTCTTGACTTGTGTTCTTGCAAGTTCAAGAGTCTTACTTATGGATTATTAATTGATTAAACAAGCACAAGATGATATTAGTTGCTTAAACTCTCTGATAGAGAGCACTCTTGATCCACCTTATGGTGAGATTCAAGAAATTTAAGTAGTTGATTAATCTAAGAAAGATAAACAATTTAAACTGAATAATCAACTTAAAAGTGATGAATTAACAATTAGTGATCTAAGCATGAGATGTAATGAATGATGAAAATTAACACTACTCAAAGCATACACACAACACAAGCCTCCCCAAATGGGGAAGGAAGAGAGTGGGGACTTAAAAACCCCACTCAAACAGAGATCTTTTATTAAACTTTACAATGCGCCTTAAGGAACCTGATCCTTGAAAGGACTTGTCAGATAAAGGCAAAGTAACTCTACAAAAATTATAACCTGTAAAAATGAGAGTGCCTTGTATTTTTACTTTTGAGATCTTTTATTAAACTTTGAAAAGGGTAAAGGGAAGAAGTTTGAAGAGAGTAAAAAGAACAAAAGAAAAGGGGGCTGAAACAATAGAAGATGAGAGAAGGAAAGCAAACAAACTAAGCAAGGATCAAAACGAAAGAAAGGGGAGAATAGGGTAGCCAACTAAGAAGCTAAGGGATGAACAAAATTGAAGAAAACGGGACAGCGAACAATGAAATAAGTGGCTGTCATAAAAAAGTGCAAAACGGGACAGCGAACAATGAAATAAGTGGCTGTCATAAAAAGTGCAAAACGGGACAGTGAACCATGAAATAAGTGGCTGTCATAAAAAGTGCAAAATGGAACAACAAACCATGAAATAAGTGGCTGTCATAAAAAGTGCAAAACGGGACAGCGAACAAAAAGTAAAAGAAATGGCAAAAAACAAGGTTAAAGGAAGCCCAAAAACTAGAGCAAAAAAAGGCAAACAAGGGAAGAAAGCTAGGGCACACTAGGGCTGTCCAAAATGGAGAAAATGGATGGTAAAAGAGAGAAAAAATGGGGCAGCGATGAAGAAAAAGTGAGAAAAGGAAAACAAGTCAAGGAGGAAAGGGGCTAGCAAGCAAGGAAACAAAAGAAGTCAAGGAACAAAGGGAGAACTAGAGGAAAGAAGTTCGGTAACTAAGAAGTATTTAAATTTATGAAAGAATTTGAGATGGAACTTTGGAGGAAGATCTCCTTGTTTTTTTCTCTTGGAAAAATTCAAACTCTCTGTAGGTCCTGAAAGTCAACAATGTTAGAAGGTTCTTATGATGATGGAGATGGGTTTGATGCAACTGAGCTTGCACCCTTCTCCAAATGGCGAGATCTGTAAAAAACAATCCAACTTGATACCCAGTGAGATCAAACAATAAAAACTAGTATGCTAGGAATATGCAAATCAAGATCAATACTTCATATAACTAAATATTTGTATCCATCTAGATTATGATAAACTTTGCATAATAAACCAACTTGACAGCAACAAATGGTAAATCTTATGTTCTAATAATAGACTTCTAAAGCTAGTTGTTTGATTCAACACATAAATAACAAATTGAAAGCATGGAAAGAGATCACCTCATACAACTCATCCACCAATGAAGAGACAATCCTGTAGACCTCCAAAGTCGAAAAGCTTTATTCAATAATATAATGATTACAATTTTTGCAGAGTTTCTATGCCCAAAAGTCCATGTTAATAGAGCTGAAAGAGCCTCTATTTAACAAATGAGAGAGTGCTAAAACCCTAAAACCAAAAAACCAACCCTAATCAGCTTAGCCACCTAACAAAAAGCCCAGACCTAAACTGGAGAATCGGGAGTGAGGGGAGGCCTCCACCCAGGCAAGGCGCCCCCACTCCAAACCTGTGCACTGAAAACAAGCCAAGGATGAGGCCACACGTGTGAGTCTGGATGTAGGTAAGCTCATCCTTTAGGTCTGGTAGGAGTCTGAGCTAGGTTTGGGAAGCCCACTGATGGTGTAAGCTTCAGTCTTCACCTCGATCAAATCACCGGACCAATGAGAGCTCTCCATCTCATCTTTAGTTGGAGATGACATATTTGATAACTGATAATAAATTAATTGCTCTCTTAATGATGACTGAAGCTGAGTTATGATAACTCCAATCATCATAAGTGTTCCTTGAGATGTCATTTAGCCTTTTATTTTACTGAATTTGGATTAATTTGGAGAGTTTTAGTTTTCTCCAAAATAATCATTTTTTTTAATAAAAATCATTTTTTTACTAAAAATCATTTTTTTACTCAAAACTGACTTTTTTGAGTAAAAAGGCATTATGTGTCCGATTGCTGATCTGAAAGCTGGTTTTGACTGGTTGGCTGATCAAGAATGATTTTTGGCTTAAGGTTAGAGCCTTCAATCATTGAATTCTGAGTCCGGATCACGAACGGGTTTTTTCCATTTAATTTATAGAAAAATTAACCAAAAAAACTTAGGAAAAGCAATTAAAAATTAAAAAACTAAAAAAAATAATTTTTCACTGTTCGAAAAAGATTTTTTTGAAATTTTTTTATGTGTCCAGATGACTAAGGACACGACTATGATCTATTTAAATAATGTCTAGTAGGTTTATAACACTTAGTTGGGCTCTAATAACCCCCTAAGGCCCAAAATTCAATATCGGGCATTCTAGCTTTGGAGGAAGCGGGAGAAAACCTCGTCAATTATACTCGGCTAAAGGCAAAGCATAATTGTCAGGGGCAAAAACTCCCTGGAATACCCTATTTGAGATTCTATGTCTCAGGAGACCGAACCACTCAAAAATATCCTACTAGCACATTTTAATACAAACCCAGCGGGGCCATGGTCAAAATTATTCAAATAAAAAAGTGACTAGCCAATATTGGCTAGGCAAGCAGACGGATCAACTGATACACTGGAATCAGACTTTGAACTAGTCTGTCAACCGGCGGCTCCTCAGGTAACCCAACTATGGTACAAAAAGTTGGATAACAACAGTGATATGATCAAGGTCTAAATCCAGATTCGGATAGGTTGGATACTGACTCAAATTATCATCTATTAGGCAATGACTATGGAGTTCCTCTTCTAAAGGCTCTTTAATGGACTCACAAATGGAAGGCTCAACTATGGATGCTTCTTGATGGTGATCAGGTTCCCTTCCACTGATCAAATCCAAGATTTGCTCTGTGACTGCTTCAGGTAATAATAACAAAGTATCTTGAATGATTTGATTGATATCCCTCTTAATTTCAGCACGGGGTTTTGAAACATTATCCTCAAAGTACTTTGTAACATTCTTATGGATTGCGGGCACACTCATAATTTGGAACATTTCAAGAGAGGAATGATCCAATTGAGAAAGCAAATTGCCAATATACTGATTATAATCATTGCTAGATTCACACTCTAAATAATCACCAGTCTTCCTACTCCAACTATCAATTAACAAATCTGTGAACATGTCATACCCAGTGACAGATCCTGGTGCTAAATGATCAAACCATAGTTGAACATCCCCTTGCAAAGATTCTCCTAAGGCTCGCATATAAACATCTTCATTGTCTGCACCTCTAGATTCTATGTAATCCCAGAGAATGTCCAAATGACTTTCAATAGATACATCATTATTTCCACTAAATTGGGGCAACCTCCTAGTGTAATCGTTTGGCATAGGATGAGGTGCTATCGGTATTTCAGAAAAGTCAAAAGGAAACCGTTTGTCTTGTTTTTTAATAGCTCTGGTTACTTGGCTATAAGGCTTTGACTGGGACTGTCTTCTAGGTTCATGTCGACTTACAGATCCACTTGGGATGGTCGGGAAATCTTTATTGCATGGGTGAGGAAGTTGGTGGGTATCATAAAGATTGTGATAACTAGATTCATATCCATAATCATGCTCAAGATCATCCTCATATCTGTAGTCTGACCTCCATCTATTCCTTTCGTTTATTTGTCTTGTATTTTCAATCATGTTTTTGGTTACTTCTTTCATGTGCCTCAAAAATACATCCGAATTCATTATGATTTATGGTATGCTCTAAGAACTTAAGATTAATATGTTGGGCACGATCCCTAGTGGAGTCGCGGGGTGGAGTCGCCAGGTGAACCACACAAGTAATTCACTAATAAAAAATGTCATAGGGAGAGGTGAGGTATGTTGAACCAAGGTAGGCCTCTACCTCCCCAGCAACGGCGCCAAAATGTTACCACCCGCCTTGTAGTTGCCTGTGTGAGGTGGATCCAGGATGGATGGTAGAGGGGGAAGCAACTAAGGGTTGGAACCACGACTGCCTAGACTCCCATATGGATGGTTGTTACGCCAATCAAGGCAGCCTTCACTTTATGTTATCTTAATCCAAGACAACAACGGGGGAGACCCGGATCTGCTCCCGACAGGAGAGATCAGACCTAGACACCAGAATAGATCAAATGGGGTTGTATGGTGCAAGGTAAATGGAAACCCTAGCTCTAGGGTTTAGGTACTAGCAACTGATAGAGATGACCATTGTCTTGGGAAACGTAACTGTGACAGGGTAAGCAAGGACAGAGTTGGGACTATCTAGTACCAAGGAGACATACTCAGTGAAAGGTAAGTGACTTGAGTTATCAATGAGTGTTGGCAAGGGGAATGGGAGTGAGGTCAAGTTAAGGCTAGCGCTAGCTAAGAGATCAGTGCCTTATGTGTATTGGGCAATGGAGTTAGCATCAACCCAACGTTTCATTGAACCCACCTGGGATATACCTTGATCTATGGACCCAGAAAGGAGTTAGCCTGGAAAAATCAAGTTACAGGAAATCCAGCTCAATGGAGGGCTAGTGTTAGGGCTTGGGGAAGCAAATTTGCAGTTCTTGGGTCACCTGGAGGTTGACAACTCAGAGTTGAAGGAGAAATGAGGTCAAGGTAACCTGATCTACAAACCCAAATCAGAAAATCAGCAGAAAAATCAGATTTGGAAAAGTCAAAATCTGATGAGGGGGCTAGGGGGGTTGAAAACCAATTATTCATATCTAGGGCAAACCGGAAAGAACTAGCTCAGCGTTGGGGGTGTTCTGGAGTGCTTAGGCCCTGATCTATCAGCCTATCTTGTCAGATTTTAGAAAAAGTCAAATCCGGAAAAGTCCAGTTTTCAGTGAGGGCGCTAGGGCTGTTTCAGTCAAAAACTTAGATCTAGGTCAAACTGCCAAGAATTTGGACAGCGTTGGGGTTGATTTGGACTGTGTGGGACCCGATCTATCCATCTGTGAAGTCAGAATTCAGAAAAAATCAAAACCCTAGCAGGTAAAATTTTCAGTGGGGGGTTATGTAGTTTTCTGGCTAAAAATCAGATCTAGGTCAAACCAGCAGGAGTTTGACCAGCGTTGCAGTTGATTTGGTGAAAGGGAGGCCCGATCTATGAAACCCAGAAATGGTTTGGCCAAAGATTAGATGGTTCCCAGATTTATTGCTTTTTAGGGTTTTTAGTATTTTAGGAGTTTTCAAAAAAATTTGAAAAGAAGTTTTCAAGTATTTAAGGTTTTTAGTATTTTAGTATTTTAGGAGTTTTAGGGTTTTTAGTATTTTAGGAGTTTTCAAGTTACGATGGAATATAATTTGAAAAGAAGAGACTTACCTGTTAGATCTTACCTGGAAAAGCTTGTAGAAGTCTTTAACAGTGATGATCTTTACTATCCCGATCAATTCTGGAAAATCCAAGTGATTTCTATGGCATATGCAAGCTCCAAGCCACCAATGTGCCCCCTACCCTGCATGAGCAAACATCAACAATATCAGATTTGCCAATACAAGATAAAGAAACCAAATGCTACAAGAAAATAAAACGAAGTAATCATAGATCACAATGAAACTAATGAAAACCCCCTGATCCAAGACGAAGAAAACCGAGCGAGTTGAGGTCCCCCCTGCAAAAACGCTCCAGCCAAAACGCCCTCCTGTAGACAAAACAGTGATAGCAAAAAAATATAGATCTCACAAGAATTTCCACAATGCTAGGAAGCTGAAGATTATCCAATCACCATTTGAGAACATCAGATGCAAAGCAGATCTAGAAAATTTCGACAAAAAAAGTCTTTATATTATTAAGATCCAAGAGCCAAAGACCCCTTACAAATGAGAAGCTCTCTCCTTTAAATAGAGATGAGAGAACCACAATCATAACCGAATCCTAACCACTTTCAAAACGAGTGGCTAAGATTAAAAGATGAAATGTTCTAATCAATGGTTGAGATGAGCTCAACATACAACACATGGATCAATATAACCATAATTTACCAAAGTGGACTAAACCACCCATAAAAAGGTAACCCACTCAACAAGAAATAAATGAAGCACATGGTGGGTCCAAGGAGTGTTTGACTAACTCCCTCTGGGTGTCCCCATGGCACAATAAAATAATATAATAATTTAATTCTTTGACTTTATGCATCCTTGAGGAAATTGTGAGCCTTCCAAAAGCTCCAGAAAATAATATAAAAATGCCCAAAAATAGGTGTGGGCCCAATCAGGTGCTGCAACTGCTGGAGAAGGTGTGGAAGGCATCACTCTCATCATTGTGACTCATCCCATGCCATTTCTTTACCTCAGTAGCCCAAATCGATTTCTTCAATAGCCATTTAATCATTTTTAATCTGCCTCGGGAAACGTGATCCTGCCAAAATAGCCTGCTAGGGTGTCTGCGTTATCAAACTAAGCCCATCAGGCTCTCTAGGATGGGGGTACAATGGTACAAACAAGTGGCTGCACCCCCCTATGCCCATACAACGCCCTAGGAGATCCAACTAAAACATCTCCCTGCTCAAACATATCAACCTGTGAAGAAAAACTGCATCAGAGAGGCAGAATGAGCATGATGATATCTACAAGTGCCCGGAACTGGAAATAAACTCTCATTAGACTCAGAGAGTCCAAATCCATCGAAGGTGTATACTCATACCCCTCATAGGTCTATATCTGATCATCAATCATATCCGATAAACAATATAACCATCTGTAACTGATTAGACACCAATAATAAGTCAGACTGTCATCCATCTGCTGCAAGTGCAAAAGGCTAAGACATGCTCTACAACTCATTTAAGTAACAATCACAACAAGTAGCATTCATTTCACTGGCGGTACATCAATCAATACATATATAAGGGTTTATTTATTATTACTCAGACTTAGACTTTCAAGACTATACTCACTTCATAGCTGTAGCCAATTTGCTAGTGAAGGGTGACGGGTGAAAATGACAAGGCTAAGGCAAAGGATGGCTTCCTACTCAACATCATGACACTTTGGATAATGGAAAGGGAATACTCACTATAACCAATGTCGGATAAACAACAACACAAGGAATGGCAGTGCCTCACAAATTGGTGAGTTGTTTAGAGAGTGCTTATTCAACTTAGGCATCATGACTACATCAAGATTGATCCAAGTTCATTAGGACCATCATTTTATTCCATGGCCTTTTTGGCCTATATGACCCTTTGGGACTTCACCAGTGCTTAAAAGCACAGCTAATCGCAGCTTTTCATTCAGGACATATTTTTATAAGGTCAACATATTTTAATCATTGCTTTTTGGACCTTTTCTTATACTCTTCAAGGAGTATTTTAGCATTTCATTGCTCTTGCCCTTTTTACATATGTTAAGAAACACAGTTTTATAATTTTCATTTTCCATGGGTGCATATTCAATATTTTCAAAACAGGTAGTACATGAGCTTTCAGTTTTAGCCAACAACATCTCAAGTGACTAGGGGGAGTTCTACACAGTGCCAAACATCGGGACAACCGACCGAAATGATTTAGGCATACAATCCAACTTACCAAAGGCAAGTTTTGTCACCAACTCAGAGCCGAGACACAATATAAACAGGGAGGCTTGTCCAACAAAAGTTCTAGCAGGGAAAAAGGTCCTCCATGCCATAAGTCAAGAAGTCAGCAGGGTTGAAAACTAAACTGGAAGGTAATGGATGGGTGGAGACAATGAATGATGGAGCCGACACTAGCAAGACAAAACAATGGTGGGAATGACTCCCTCTATTCTCTCTAAGGAGGGTTAAAACCAATGAGTATAGATCAAGAACTTCCAAGTCTAAGTAAGGACATCAATATATAGTACAAGATACAACCAAGTCCATATAATTATGACCGCCAGATCATGATAGCACAAGTCAATACATGTCACTAAAATCAGTATAAGAGCAATAATAACCATCACACAATATAAAATGTTGAGTCATAATCATGCAATATAATCCATCTGAGACACCATCTGTCCAATGAGAAAGAACTGATATAAAACTGGGCATCAATGACTGCTCTGTAATGACATAAATGGCTACATCAGTCCTCAAATCTGAGTGTCCTGAGACTCAGTCCTGACATGGGAGAGTACAATAGTCCACTAATATAAACATGATCCATCAAAAGTGCTTATCTCAGCATCTCATAATGTAAGAGATCTGGTTGACAAATGTATTGTGTCTGAAAAATAGAATATGGTAGCCTGGCTACTATATATGTGATAAGAATCACTATAGACCATATATCAATAATACAATATCGTCAAGGCATGCAACTTGCACTATATCATAATGGTATCATTACAGGGCCACATATTGTGACCATAATATAGCATCTAAGCAATCATGTCATCTCTGCTATGGCAAAAATAAATCTTTGTCATGATCTACTCAACAAAAATGAGGGTAAGAATCCCCATATAAATATGGTATAACAATTCCTTTGGTAAAAACATGCAACACAACAATCTACATCTAAAATAAGTGTCCTCACATGATCTTAAAGGACAAGACACCGGAGGAGGTATTCATTGGTGTGAAGATAGAGGTGAGTCATTTCTGCATCTTTGGTTGTCTAGTTTATATGTATGTGCCAGTAAAGAAGAGGACCAAGTTGGAGCCTTTCAGCAAAAAGAGTTTATTTGTTTATTACAATGAGACTATAAAGGTTTACAAGGTCTTTATTCAAGAGTAGAGAAGGATAGTCGTAAGTAGGGATGTAAAGTTTGAGGAAGAGTTTGCATCCAAGAAGTCTTAGGAGTCTAATCCAATGATAGAGAATGAGGAGAAAGAAGGTTTAGCCAGGGTCACCAGTGACTTCCAAATCTCAAGCACAGAGGAGAAGCCTCGTGCTCCCACCAATTCTATTAGGATACCTCGATGGTTCACTTAGACATTGAGGGATGTTGAGGAGCATGTTGAGGCTGCTACGAGCACATTCAAGGAGAGCATACCTTTGAATAACTTTACAAACTACATGGCGTTGATTAGTAGCATTGTAGATTTTGAGCTTTCTAGTTTTCATGGGGCAGCAGACTAGTTTGGTTTGGAGGGATGCCATGGTAGAAGAGTACACTTCCATCACGAAGGATGATGTATGGCAAATAGTGCAAAGATTAGAGGGGAAATCAACAGTGAGTTTCAGGTGGCTCAACAAGATCAAGCATGCAACATATGGTAGCATAGAGAAGTACAAAGTGAGGTTTGTGGTGAGAGGTGTAGACACTGAGAGGGGGGGTGAATCAGTGTAAGGCAATTTTCAAACCTTTCTTAGCTTAACACGGTTAGCTTGATACAGATAATTAACAATACATCAATTCAACATCTTTCATATCATCATTCACATAACATAAGCATTTAGATCATCAGAGACCATAACACAACAGAACACAACACAATATAATTTTGTAATCTTTTGTATTATTATGTCCGGCTACAACCGTTAGGCGAAATCAGCACCTACTGATAAATAGAGCACCTGCTCAGCATCCAGGACCCTGCCTGGTTTTCTTAGACCCCGCTAAGAAGGGTTTGAGGTATCCTAACCTCAAAAAGCAAGTCAAGCTTGCATTTACATTAAGGCTCACTGTCACATCAACTCATCAATCTGCAGACACATCAACTCAGCTGTAACGCTGCTCATCATTCATCTACTGCTGCTCAACACTGCTGCAATAGTCTCAATCTCTGCTCAAACATTTGTGCACATCAATCAACAATCACAGCTCCTCAATACACTGTTGAATCATCAAGGTCTGTTCTATGAACTGCTTCTGCCATCAGCTTGTCACCTCCTCATCACTGCTGTTCAAGATGTCAACATGTCTTCTGAGAGAACACATTCCCTACTGCTGATAACAGTCAAGTCATCTAAAGGGTCTGCTTATACACTGCTCATGCCAATTCTGCTCATATTAAGACTTCAAGGATCTGCTCTAAGCACCTGTTCTTCAATATTGCCGAGTTATCAGGGACTGCTCATTTAACCTCTGCTGCTCATCCTCTTTACTGCCTCACTGCTGCTCATTAAACCTCTGCTGCTCATTACCACTGCTTATCTCTGCTCATTAATCAAGAATCCAGATGGTCACTGTCAAGTCATCATCCATCAATCACAGCTGCTCAATACACATCATAGCAATCTGTTCATGCTGCTGCACCACGTTCTTCAAATCATCAAGTCACCTCAAAGCAATTTCAACTTTGAAGAACAGTTTCAGGCATATTTATAATCAGACTCAGATTGTGCAACAAGACTCAGAAGACTTCATGCTCTTCTAGCTGTCCAAAACACTGTGTATACATCCGTCCAGCTTTAATACTGTCAAGAAGTACAGACTTCATCCTCAAGGATGCTTATCAGACATAGTTCTGTCTTCAAACATGTTTAAACCACAATGCTACAAGTCTGCTCTTTTCAACAAGAATACGGTCTGCTCCTATAACCTTCAATCAACCCTTTACTAACCAGACTTCACATAGTCTCTTCCAAATAACCCAACAATCCTGCTCACTTAATTATCCAAAAGGGCACCCTTACAGACTTCTAAAAACAAAAGAAATAGTATTAAAGCTACTTACACAGTTCGGAAATTCCCTCATAATTAGCCTTTGTCCTTTGACTTCATCCTTGACTCAAATCTGCCCTCTTCATCCTGTTCCTTTTTTTTTTACTCCTTCCACCAATAATAGAAGCTTTGCTGCTGTTCAATGATCCTGTAGGTGACTAGCATAAGTCACAGATCCTTTCTTCCTGCCTGTAGCAGC
>LPNX010289789.1:0-40623 GCA_001517045.1 Pseudotsuga menziesii
CTCCATCGATGGCTTTCAATATTTCAAAAGAAAAGACAATGGAGGAAGTGATGAGTGTATTAGTTAAGCTATATGAAAAACCCTTGTCTTCCAACAAGGTATTTCTACTGAAGTATTTATTTAATATGAAGATGTCAAAAGGTGGATCTATTGATGACCATTTAAATGAATTTAATACTGTTACTAATCAACTAAGTTATGTAGGAGTGAACTTTGATGATGAGATTATGGATATTCTACTCTCGTTATCGTTTCCAGAAAGATGGAATGGCTTGGTCATGGTTGTAAGTAACTCTATCTCTAGTTCAAACACTTAAATTTGACGATGTTGTTGGTGTTATTCTTAGCGAGGAAATGCGAAGGAAAATAACATGTGAAACATCAGGTAATACGTTTACCATGGAAAGCAAAGGAAGACAAAGGGATAGAGGAAAGATCCCAAGTAATCACAGCAAGTCTAGAAAGGGCATATCCAAGTCCAGACTAGGAAAGATATAGTGTTGGAACTATGGTAAGAGAGGACATATAAAGAAAGACTTTAGAGCTCCAAAGAATAAAGGATATGGGAAGTAGGAGACTACTTAGGAAGCTAATGTAGAAGATGAGTTGTTATAAGATGCTTTGATTCTTGCATTATATAATACTAGTGATTATTGGGTAGTAGATCCAGGGGCTTCATGTTATGCTGCACCCCATAGGAAATATTTTGACCACTAATTCAAGTATTTGCTTTATCTTCTATACCAAAATTGATATTAATGTCCATCAAATTTGAATTCTATGCTTATAAATGAGGAGACATGCAAAAGACAACACTTGGGGATTTGGGATGGTTCATCATAGAGAAAGTAATGATAATTTTTTTTTTAATATGGATGTTATTCCTATAGTATGTGAAGAAATTTCGAACGCAATTGTTTGGGACAATGATTTATCAACCCATTCTAAAGAACTTGATCTAAATCAACAACGATAAGAAGTGGGGGAAATAGCCCTTATAATATCAACAATGTTTCCTATAACAATGGAAATGATTAATCCTACGATCAACCCATTCATCATTCATGGAACATCTTGATGATCAAATCAATAGAACCAATGGACATGTGATTAAAGAGTTATTGGTTGACCCAATGTTTGAATCATGGGAGGCGTTATTTCCTCTATCATATTATCCTATCATAATGGTGTAGCAAATTCATGAAAAACAAGATAGTTAAGATCTAAAGCTTGAGGCACATTTTTTTCTCAACAATATTTCTAAATAAATTTATGTATAAATGATTACTTTTTCTTTTCAGAAGAAAAAATACCAGATCTTGTTATTCTATTGAATCAAAGATCATCATATACAATCAAAACATGAGATCATTCTGCATGCAAAGACTTGGTCATGAAGGTATTCCTCTCTACCGAGACAGTTCTGTCATCAAAACATATTTTTTAAATCACAAGCCTGTTATTTTAACAGGCTTTATCATCACTCCTGTAAAGCAGGTCAGATAATTATCATTCCCAGCAAGGGTCAGGAACAACAAATGATTACTTGTGTTATGAAAAGACATGGAGGACACCTGATGAAGACCAAAATACTATATATATATTGTGCAATTTTGATATGTTCTTTCATATTTCTGCAATTTTGATCTTTGGAGATTTGTTGGTTACAAGGACATCATATGGACATGAGGAACACATTCTTGACTTAAAGTCCGTATTATTCATTAACAATAATTGGTCCAAGCAATCTCAAATATTTGTTCATGTGAAGAGTGTCCCAGAAAGAAAATCAACTTGGATTTGAAAAGGAACATTTGTATACTTGTTGCTGTAAGGAGCGAATCTTGTAGTTTCTCCATAATCACAAAATTAAAGAACATATTAGGTACATGAATATGATTCAAAACTTGAATTCACAGCATCCAAGGGCAACGGGTCATTGATTATATCGAAATCACTAAGACATATGATTATGGTCTCATGTCCAATCAAAGCCTTGCACCTTGCACTAAAGTCAGATACTTTTTGGGGTGGGGGAATTGGCACATTATCAAGCCGTATAGATGTCTTGAATCGATGAAAAAAAAAACTTTTATCATACTATGTGATTGGCTTTCCTGGAAATATTCATATTCATGAAATGTGTTGTATGGTACACTAATGATAGGACGTAGGTTCTATTTTTTCTTGTAACAATAGTTACTTTCATCATTTTCTTTTGAACTTTTGTGTATAATAATGGTATTTTGGAGTTTAGAAATGGTTTGAGAGTTATTGCATGCCCAATAAGTAAAGTAACTTGGTATGATTTTGTGGTTCTAACAATTTCGTTGATTTGCATGTTGATGTGTTTTTCTTGCAATCCATATGAGTAGGCTCTAACATATTAATGACTATATCAACTTAGCCTTTTTACAACATATTATAAAGGTGGGCATTTTTACAACGTATGGTAAAGTTTCATCATGAAAGACTTTCCTAAGTTTACATAGGGATTGGGAAAATCCTTTTTCCATGAGCCCTCTTTTGTATTTTTGGATCGAAATCCCTTCTCAAAAGTATTTGGGGTTCACTCCTAACATAATCATGTTAGGAATAAAATTAAACTTCCTCTGAAATTATTACAATGTTTTTTTAAAGTCTTTGTAGTGCATCAGTCTTTTTAAAGATCGATAGAGCATTTTATAATTATGTCAACTTAGTTTTTTTACAACTTATTCTAAAAGTTGGCCTTTTTACAACGTATCATAAAGGTTTTAGGTGGTATTATAAATTTCATCATGAAAGACTTTCCTAAGTTTACATAGGGATTGGTCAAATCTTTTTTCATGAGCCCTCTTTTGTAAATTTTTTGGATCGAAACTTTTCAAAAGTAATTAGGGGTCACACATAACTTAATCCTCTTGGGAATACAATTAAACTCTCTTTGAAATTATTACAAGGTCTTTTTAAAGTCTTTGTAGTGCACAAGTTTTTCAAAGCTTGATTGAGGGTTTAATAAAGTGCTTGATCGAGCTTTATACATAGGCTCGATTAAGGGTTTATTAAACCCTTGATTGAGGTTAAGTATGCCCTTGTGTGGAATTTTAAATATTTAGAAAAGGATACATAAATTTTCCTACCTATTCTCAGTCGTGAAGAGCATAAGCTTGATCTAGGTGCTTCATTATAAATTCCAACCCCACATAACGCGAGGATCCTACGTTGTTGATAAAGTAGCTCGATTGAGGTCAGTGACTCAATCGAACTTAGAAGCTCGGTTAAGCTTTTAAACCCATAGAAAGATTAAGTAATAGGTCGTGTGCAACCTATTTCATATGGGCCTATTATTGAAACCCTCAACCAAGAAGAAGAATTCAATGGGTGGACACCAAATAAATAGGTGCCAATGACCCAGCAATTACTGCAATGGCCTCCCAGGTGCAAGGTAGGCATTGAAACTCTTGTCAATCAAATTCTTTTTTTGCATAAAATGATTTTTTTTTATCATTTTAAAATTTTGTAAAAAGAAATTTGGAAAGTTCTTTATGTTTCTTTGTAGTTTAGAATCATGTATTTTAATTTAGTTTTAATTTCAACATTTTGATTCACATTTTTTTCAATTTCATGTATGAAAACCTAAAACAAATATTTATAAGTAGTGTATTCAGATGTTGGAAACACAACCAGCAATCAAAATGTGTGAGAATCAAAACATTAAGCATGTATTGGCTAGCAGAAATGTTTTTGAAATGTGTTTGATCCTTTGACAATTCACAGAGGATTATATGAGAAAAATTATAACTTGTAGGCCAATTAAGAGAAAATGTGGCCTTAAATGTACACCAGCATAGATCCATCTAAAAGGGGATCTACCAAGCACCGAGAGGGATCAAATCTCTCAAGGTGTAAACACTTTTTTAGAGTGAAAATGTTGAGGACGTGTGTAATCCAATGTTTATTGTTTTAGCTTATCTAATTTATATTGTTTCATATATATGTGATTCTAAATAATTTAAATCTAATTTAAGCCGACATGTTTTTTTTAATAATATTTTATTATTTTTTATAAAGGACACGTGTCAACTCTAAGATGAGCACGGAAGGAGTTACACATCTCTCCCCTACTGGGTTGTAGAATGCACCTCTTCGGTGCAATAAATTATTATTATTATTATTATTATTAAATTTAATTAATATTATTATAATTATTATTAATAAATTTAATCAATATTATTATAATTTATATTATTATTAAATTTAACTAATATAATATCATAGTTTTTATATTATGTTAATCAAGTTATTATATTATTCTATTATAATTTACTAAATATTTATTTTATCAATTAATTTTAATTTGTATTAAGTGAAAGAGAGAGATTGATGAAGGAGGGACAAAGGGAGAGGGAGAGGGGGTGATACATGTACACACACACCAGGGTGAGCAAGGTGGAAAAAGTTAGGTGGGGAGAGAGATCAACGAGAAGGTATGGAGGGGGTAGAGAGAAGGGGAGCGAGAAGGAGAGGCACGAGAGAGAGAGAGAAAGAGAGCATAGTGGGTAGGAAGGAAATGGGGAGGAGGGAGAGAGGGACAAGAGGAGAAGGAAGGGAAGAGAGAGAGAGAGAGAGAGAGAGAGAGACTAAGGATGGACAAATGGATAGGGAGAGTAAGAAAGAGAAATATTGAGGGGGAGAGGTTCGAGAAAGAGGGAAGATAGGGAGGGATGATATGATAACATGTATGATTTATCTTGATTGTTTAATGTGGATTGTCCTCCTGAGAAAGGTTCTTCAATTCACCAAACACGATGGTCGAGACAATCTGGTGTCGACACACCATCCCCATCTCATGATCGGTCATGTAAGTAAACTTAAACCTTAGTGTTTTTTTATTTATTTCAATTATAAGTACATTAAGTTATTAATGATTGTTTATTTATACTTACATAGGTACCCTGCTAGCCATGCCATTAGTTGGTCAAGTATTGGGAAACATCATGGCCAGTGTCTCACGTAAAGGCCATTAGACACTGAGCACTTGTGAGCACGTCGAGGAGGTTTGACATGGCACAAGTACTATAAATTCATATTTATTTAGTTTTCAACTATTAATGTTTCTATTTTGTGTTCATATCGGTATATGTACATTGTTACACATGTATTTTGATTTGATTTATTCGTCTATTATGAACTTCTCAATATCCATGGGAGGATGAGATTACAAGGATCACCATTGAGGATATCTGAGCACAATGGGACTGGATTTGTATACAATTAATTACCATGTTCCCTGAATGCTCATCCAAATCATTGATCAGCATGATGATTCATACAGTTGGTAGTTTGTTGGAGATCCACAAGAAGGCATGGCCACTCATTGACATTTGGAAGATTGCTTGCTAGAGGAGGAGGAACCAGGTATTGGGTCCTGACAAATTGGAGGTCATGAAAGCCACAACAAAGGGAGTGGATGTCAAAACAATTTTTTTTTACGTCCCTCCTGGTTGCATTCCTAGACAACCACTCAGACTCCAGGAGTTTAGACTAGAGGATGTTGCACATCACATATATGATAGCTTTATTGAATCCTAGTGCCAATTCCCCCACCATGACCAGGTATCACTTTACTTTTCCAAACATATATACTATGAGTTTTTCCTAGGCATGCATCTTAACTACATGAGTATGCCATCATCTTTTTATGGCGTCGAAAAGGGATGCGGTTATAAACTCCCAGGGGCTTGCAAGACCATGCTTCCATGCCACCCCTTTCTCAATTGATTCCATCAATTAGTCAGCGTGTTGTCTGATTTGTACATGTTGTTGAGCCATTGTAGATGGTAGTGGAGACATAAGATCTATTGGAAGGATCCATGCACACTGCAATGGACAGTGTGTTAGTTACCATCCATGGGGAGAGGTCCATACCACCTCCTAGATCCACAATGTTTGAGTTACAAAGGATCGGCGATCCAATCATACATAATCTTGAGAATGAGGAGATGCTCGTGTATGCTCTGAGTGCCCAAGACTTATACTATAGACTGTATGAGATATGTCAGCCACCATCAAGAATGCAGGCATATTTATAAATTTTAGTTTTTTCATTATACGTCATTAAAATTTTCAACTTTCATATAGAAATGCATCTAAAAGAATATTGATTTTTTTTGTTGCTCCATGCAAAAGACTAGATTTATAGATGTACTCATTTCCACTTCTCCAATAGTGGACCATCCTTTTGTTTCCCTCGATGATGACAATGTGGTACATACACTAGTTTCTTCATCCTATCTTTGTAAATTGCATGGATGCATACAATTTCAATTATTTTATTGTAAATTATGTTTTGTCCCTTGGTCAAATTGTAAAAGGAAACTAAAAGGGAATTGAAGAGGAGCAGCAAAAACAGTCTCCCTCATGTTCTAACCATCAACGGCCTATCGATGAGGCACTGTAATTTGTGTTTTAGTGCAATTTATAGAACTAAAGTTGGTGTTTAATTTATATGAGTTCACTTGTGTTTCGTTTATTGGTTACATATATGATGTCACAATACACAGGGTGACGTACAATGAGGCATAAAGCATGCCATCGAGTTCAGAAATGATTGGGAGTCCATGACTCAGCATCATCCTAGTGAGGGGCCATCGACTTATCTAGGTCTTGGAGATGTGACACAATGCAATTTGGACAACCTCTGCATGGACTTAAAGCGGGTAAGTTGATCCATCCACTTAAAGCTTTAAAGTTACATAATCTTGTAAATTGCAAGTATTAAAATCTAACTAACTTAAACAATGTTTGGAATTATAATTTTTGTAGTTTGCATTTGTGGAAGATATTTTCCATCACATGTCATTGTGGCACCCGTGCCAAAGGTCTATTGCAGGTGATACTGATGTTGGGGGGGACCACACAATCCATTATCGATTTTAAGGGATGATACTTGTTCATGTGTTGCATCACTTGTGTGTGTGTGTGTACTTTTTTATGGACTTGACTCCCTAGACTATTTGATATTATATATTATCTTCATGGATATATATGACATCTTATGTTTATGCCGACATGAGTTATTTATGTTATGTTTGTGTTTGTGTAGATGTACATGCATGTTAACTTTATCTTATGTTTATATTAATGAAGTAATGTAATTTAGGAGTATGTTTTGGATGGCAGGTGCATACATGTTTTATATATTATGTTCATGTATGTTTTTTATCTTATGTTCATTTCTATATTGACATTTATACAATTTTCACTTTCACAAATAGAATTTATGTTTTACAAATAGAAGTTACAATTTTATGAAAATGTTAAGGTTTTTTTATGTTTATATTAATTATCTCATATCCATTTTACATTGACAATCCATAAGATTCAATTACAATTTAACATTTACTATCTACAGTGATACAATTCACCATTACTCTTTACAAATTTTGCAATTGCCAATTATAAAATAAATGTTTATAGCTCCATTTAATTTTACAAACAATGCACAAGAATAAAATACTTGAATGAAATACGGTTTCACAATTGCATACATACATGCATACTTCCAAGCATATTGTACACACACACATACCTAAATTCTACAATTATAAATTTAATCAAAAAATTGCTTATAGAAAACAACCCAAATAAAAATAATTTTTTTTTTTTGCATTTCCTTCTTTTTTGCGACACAAAACATTATTGAAAAATACAAATTTTTATTGTTATTATTATAAGTTTTATTTCATCAATCATATTTGAAAATAGAAATATATGTTGTGCGCATACAAGCTGAGATTTACACGCTATTAGTTAAAATTAGTTAACGATAAAATTGTTTACATTTAATTTAAAAAGAATTAAATTTCTTACCATTTGATACTAAAAGTCATTTGATTTAAAAACTTATATCAACCATAATTTCAGGATATATTATTCATTTAATTTGAAAACTTATATTAGTCGTTTCACGATTACATAAGTACACATATACTTCCAATTTCACATATATACTTACATACTAAAGTACACATACACATATAAATTTCACAATTACAAATTTAATAAAAAATGATTAAAATAGAAAAAACCCAAATAAAAATAAAATATTGATGAATGGGGTTTAATGCAGTGTATGTTGATGGTGTATTTCTTATTTGCAACAACAATAAAAACATATTAACAATGTAAAATGAAAATTTATATCCAAGATTGTGATGGTATAATTACAAAGGTTAAGCCCAGGGGGCTAGCTCAAGTGGTTGAGTGTTGTAAGTTGTGACCAAAAGGTCTCAGGGTCAAATCCCTGTGTGGCTATACATTGGCATATAATGGCCTCACTTGATGTCCCCATCGAGTTAGCTCTGGAATCAGAGCAAGGGGTGAGGCCCCTTTCGGTGCCCCCTCCCCCGTGATTTCTTCATGTGTACGTAGAAGCCCCTTGGGGGGTTTGTCAACAACACATCATAAGAAAAATTACAAAGGATAAGTTTGACATTAGCCTCACGACAATTTAATAAATGAGAAATTACATGTCTAGATTATTCTTCTAGAGAATGGGTTATAGGAATGCGATTCTCCATAATATGGTCATAGTCAGCTTTTTTCATTTTCCATCTCTTTGGTTCACCACTCTTTACCTTCATTTCTATGAGTTGTATCCAAGCTACCATTGCCAAATGACTGTATTGACAAGATAAATACTCAGGCTTAAAATAGTTGTATAAAATAAATTCCGTGTTTCTTCAATTTTTCAAAAAAATGGCCCATTACAACTAGGTTGCAAGTTTGGTAGGTGAACTCTCAATACCGATAGGGTCGCACCAAACCACTTTTAATTTGAGTACACCTCCTTAAAGAATAAACCACATTATATTCGTTGCTTATAGGTGCAGTGACGGCAAAAACAACGCTTACCGCAAAAAATCCATATATGTTAATGACACACACACACACACACATAAGTGCAAGTTTGGAAGTTTGAACGTGTAATCTTAGAATCAAAATAAAAACATGTGATGTATGTAATGAATACACTAACTCTAATGAAGGACGATCTACCTTCTCTAATCATGTCATAAACATGATCAGGATCCAACAATACCACAATATTTATACTATGCATCTCTTTCCATGTTGGAATTGGATGTGTACCCTTCGAGGTAAGAGATACATATCTCCATTGTTTAACATGTCCAATGTTTTCACATCCACCAAACTCGCAGAGATCCCATTCGATGTAGAATTCACAAAAGCATGTGTATTTCCTCATTTCTATGGAAGTTATGTCTCCATGTCCTTACTCTGAACGGAGTGTAAGTCCCTCTCTCTAGGTATAGATTCACAATACCACGACATGGATCTATTGACGTCACCAAGGGAAATGATCCAAAAGAACCGGCATCGAAATGATTATCTCAAACACATTTTTTTGCAAACTAACCTGTTTTTCAAAGTATATTTAAAATGTGAGCTTTAAATATACATCATAGTCTCTTACCTGCGCATCATCCTCGTTTTTTCATGACCTTCATGTCCCAAATGCAATGTACACCAGTCAACTACTTTTGCAGATGATTTGAGTTGGGTTACACCATGACTCATTTGGTATCTCCTAAGTTCTTGCTTTACACAAGCACTTGCATCATCATGATCATTGTTTTTGTGTCTTATTTCAAAAAATCTCCAAGTATGTTAAACTCTTCTCTCTTTATGAAGGTGACTCCACCAATAGAAATAGCATGCCAATTTGAACTTCCTCACACATCCATCTAACTAAATCCATTTTTCTTTAAAGGAAAACTCATTCTTTCTAACAAGTTATATCAACCCAAATCAATGTTGAGCAAACAATGTGTCATGTGCGCAATCATCACTGACATAAAAATGGTACTCCTTAATGACATTAGGTGATTGAAGAGTGCTATCCCTACCATCAATGCTCTCCTGAGCATGTATGTACAATACATGTACCAATATAGACACTTGTTCAAAGTGATAGTACTCACTTTGTATCTTAGTATGGGGATAAAATGTGTAGTTCTCAACAAACTCTACCACTAATAATATTTTTAATGGATCAAATACTTCATGAGAATTCTTGAATTCATAAGTTTTCCATCTAGAACTGTGAGAGTATTTGATGTATTTATAAATCTAACTTTGAAAATTTTCCATGAGTTTCGGAAAAGGAATTTCATCCTCAAACAATTTGATCCTCTTAGATGACACAACTAAATAAGATGATGCATCCATGGCAACATATTCATATCTCTTCCACCTAACTGTGATATCTAATAACCCATAGCGAAGTTAATCGATGGGGAAATTTAGATGGAACAATGCCAAACCACCACATTCATGACAGTTTTTCCTGCTTAAACGTATTTTGTTGAAAAACACATCATCGGGATTATTTTTGCACGGTATTGTAGAAACAAAATCTTGCACTGTGGGAGGAGCTTGTTGACCCTCCCAGATAGTTTTGAAAAAATCTATAAATGTGTCCTGACAAAGTTGGAATTTCGCATGGTAGCAACAACAGCAAGTCTCCCAAATTGTTTTCGTCCTATATACCATGGTTTCAGTTTGTCAAACATGCTAATAGAGATCTTGACACCAAGATACTCTTGAAATTGTTCAAACAATGCAACTCATGTCATGTCCATAATGTGCTTGCAATGATATGCATAAATGCCTCTGGATAAGCATTGTCAGAGGACATTCTTTTGATCTGGTATGACACATGAATGACTATCCCAAAACTCTACCACATTTTTTCTATTGCCTTTGGAAATTCTGTCTCATTAAGGTTTCCTACAAAAGAAATCCCAACAAGCAACCTCATTGGATTCATCTATTTGGACCCTGAATTTAGTATATTTCTCCAACGTTTTTCTTGAAACACTGATTATATTTAACATTGTTAACATCATTTGACTTCTCGGTACCACAACAACGATTGTAATTGCCTTGTGAACACCTTGGATATCAATTTTTCTGGACTTACCAAATGAAGATAATGCTTTTGTAACATTTTCCGTCACAATGCCATGCCCCTTTTCTTCTTCTAACATCTTGAAAACCCAATAGGTTTGTGGGTTGTTTCATTTTCTTATGCTTAATCAATGACATGTAGGATTCAAGCTTGTGTCATTATTGAGTGTTGCTCAAATTAGGACTCGATAATTGAGCCAAACAAAGTTTGCTAACACATAAAACTTATCTAAAATATATAGAATATTAAATAATCTATAATATTTATAACATAATGTATAAAATAGGAATATTGAATAATATATTAATATGAATTTTACAATATAATTGGGACCTAGTTAAATAGGTCTTTTCACGTGAAAGTGAATGTCTTTTACTTAAATTAGATAATTAATCATTTCTAATTATTAATGATCTTTTATTATTTATTATTTAGTATTTACATATGTTATTTATTACATTGCCTTCCTCATCAGGATGCTTTGTCCTCAAAGCATACCTTATAAAACTTCTTCATAATTTTAGTTTAGTAAGTAAAACTATTGGCAACCTCATAAAACCATGTGTGGTCTTATGAGTTCTCTCCTTTAACTTTTTCTTCTTCTTTTTCCTTCACTTGCAGATAATTATTTTTCCTACTTTTTCTTTGTAATATTTTTTTTCTTACTTCTTGATCTCTTCTTCTTATTTGCAGCTGAAATAATTTATTATTTTCTCGAGTTTTTTTAATTAACCTGGCTTAATCTTATTTTTTTCCAAAGTCCTGCATTAAAAATAATGGCCAAGGGCCAAGTTTCGTAGAAGCTCCAAGAAGGATTTGTGGCCAAAGGTCGGAATTTGGACAAGGTCCTAGATTATGGCCAAAAGCCAAGTTCCAGAGAAACTCAGAGAAGAGTTTGTGACCAAAGGTCATAATCAATCCCAAGAAGGGAAACTAATAACAAATGAGTCGAACAAAGTTCGCTAACACGTAAAACTTATCTAAAATATCTGGAATATTAAATAATCCATAATATTTAGAACAAAATGTATAAAATATGAATATTGAATAAGATACGAATATGACTTTTACAATACAATTAGGACCCATTTAAATAGATCTACTTATGCCTTTTCACATGAAAAGGCATGTCTTTTACTTAAATTAGATAATTAATAATTTCTAATTATTAGTTATCTTTTATTATTTTTATTATTATTTAGTATTTAGTATTTATATACTTTATTGATTAGAATAATGTTACTATAATGATCTATAACTGTCCGAACATAGCTCGGGTTCCCAAACGCTTCTATTATAACGACATCCAAACCTTCTAAAATTCCACCCCAAACCCACTACAACTCCCAATTACTCTTGAAACCATGTTAGAGGGCACAGGTTCTTGCGACAACATGCCAAGTTCTATCCTTGTATAGTCCAAATGAATCTTTGAAGTGTTAACCCTAACCAAATGAGGGACTTTTATTGGAATGAATCATATATATACAATTGAGCTTTGTTTGTCATAACATAAAGTACTAAGCCAAGAAAGATCATCCAAGGTGTTTGCAAACAAGGTTTTGAAGGTATCCTAAGAATAAATAAAGGGCGAAAACCTCTAGAGTACCCCCTGTGTGAACCACCGAGAGAGAGTGGGAAAACACCCCTCAAGTGAGGGGAGAGGCATTGCAGTCTAAGGGATTTCCTTAGGTTGTTTTGTTCCTCAATGGTGGAAATTGAATGTGTTAATGAAAGTGATGCTAGAAAGAATAACAATTGAACAAATGCAGAAAATAAGTTGGAACCACAACAAATGCTAAATGTTGCAAAAGTGAGTGATATGTGCAATGTCGATTTAATGTAAATGGGCCTACACGTAGGTTCTTTTTAATTACTAGTTATGTGAACTTGTAATTAGAAAGAAAATAAATGTAAACACCCTAAACACCTAATGTCCTTCCTCTTAAATGTAATTTAGCTTTCCAAAAGCGCAATCATTGGTGACAATGGGATCCACACAACGATTGACTAGTGAAGGTAACAAAGATCCAGTTATAATGGTGATGGGACTATGTTCCAAAGGGGATGGAAACACTTCCGAACAACAATATATGACTTCAAGAGTTAATGTAACTCACCATTTCTCCTTGGTGATATCCTAAGTTTGGCCGGTAATATACCCAACTCAAGGGTGGATAAGTGGTCTTTCCTGGATAGTATAGTGTAGTCCCCCTAACAACAAACTGAGTGACTTGTAGGGAGGATCAAGGTAGCTATAAATTGGTTTTCACATTCTTGGGCACCGTGTCTTCTTATCCAGGTTGTCTTTTGACACTTGCTGATAGCAGGATTTAAAATTACCCTATAAGTCAACAATGTTGTGTTTCTTATTTATTGTAACTAGATTGGTGGGCATTAATGGATGCCTAGCCCATTCAATCCTACCTAACTAGAATGTTCTTCTGTGACCTCATGTAGAGGATTTTAGTTGATTGGATAGTTGTACAAATGTTGATTTTAAAGTTCTAAATACACTTAAGGAGTGTAAGGGAGGTATTTCACAATTACCCTCATTTCTAATTCATGAAGATCACAAGTAATGATAGATAAAGAGCATAATCGGATTGGAAGATATTTTAGGTCTCTTACTGTGTGCTAGTAATGCAAACACATGTGAGATAAGAAAAATTATTGTTTCAACTAAGTAAAGAGATCAAAGCAAAAGTAAATAGAGTTTTAACTTCTACTCCAAAAGATGCTAATGGTTCTTGTACAAAATCCAAATGAAATAAAAGTGTGCAATGGAGGTATTTCACAATTCTCTCCTTTCTCTAATTCACCAAGGTCCTAAGGAAGGCGAGGTGAAGAGCATACTTCAGAAGATTAGTGTCGTTACATCCTTGCTAGTGTGTAAAAAGTGAGCTACACTACTTGGCCTAAAAACTTGAAAAAGTAAAGAAATACATGAGATGTCTTGAATACTATTGAAACTATGAGGCCTATTGAAAGCCTCAAAGTATTTTACCTAGGTGCTTTTCGAGGGAAGACCCCTTCACTTCCTAATCTTGGTCTAGGTAAGTTAATTACTAGAGAATAAATAAAATTAAATTGCAAGTTAATTAATTATGGTTCATTAGTGAACCATCATTGAGAGCGCAAATTTGTTTGTTTTTCTCTGAAATTTTGAAAAATTAATTAAATTTAATTGATATAACTTGAAATAAAATTATTATAAACTAAATTAAGATATTAATTATAAACTAAAAATATAATACCATATGTACTTTAAATGAACTTATGAAAAAATAATTTATTTTTATTTATAAAATTCAAAAAAATACTTATATGATACTAGAACATTTCAAAAGTGACTAGAAACATAGTTTTATAATTAATTTTAAAACTAATAACTAACCAAAATGTGATAATTTTCTAAAAAATCGATTTGATTTAAAATAATAACTAATAACTAATCAAAATGGTAATTTTCAAACTAATTAAATAACATGATAATTGTAACTATTTTCGAAACATAAATGTAAATTGTATTAAAATAATCAGTATTTTAATAACGAAGCAAAAAAATTGCAGGTATCGCTCTCAATTAGGGTTGGATCCACGGAGGCTTGACCTGTAGTCTTAGATTATCATTGTTTCAATGCTTCTCATCATTGTCTCATCATTTCTTTGTTATGTTCTCGTATTTCACTTTCATCAACTTAATCACGATCATACTTTTTGTTTCGACATTTTTTGCTTCCCATATTGATAGGTGAATCACAAATAAGGTTCACTATTCCACACTTAATATGCCTAAAATAGTTTCGTAATTGTTGCTAAAATCGAGTTAGCTTTCTTATATGTTATAGATATTTATATAGATTCAACATTAATGATTTTAATCCTCTCCCGTCTTTTCCAAGATGGAGGATGGTGATTGGATTTGAATTGGGAAAGAATGGAGGCCTATTTGAATCGAGAGTTTTCTATTGTTCCTCATCATGTAAGAAGGGAAGCTTATAAACTTGCTGACAAGTTAGCAAATCATGGAGTTGACCTACATCAAAATGAACTAGACAGTAACTGGCTTTAAGTCCCATGTTGTTTGTCGAGGAGCCTGAGCTTTCTCATTCAGAGATGTTATTGTGCATCCATGTTTGTAACCCAATTTTACTATACACTTGTCCCAGCAGGTGGTTGCGGGGGGACATCGTCCCCCCGTAGGGGTCCGCAGCCGAAGCCCGTTAAAGAATTTTTTTGGGATATTTGTTAGCCAATAGTTTATGGTCCCATGGTATTGGGTGGCCCGTGGTATTTTCCCATGGTAATTCCCCTATAAAAGGAAAGCATTGTAATATGGTTGTGTATTGTATTGTATCATTGTAAGATGATATCCGTGATTGTGTGAGAGAGACTTTGAGAGAGTGAAGAGGAAGTGTAGTAGGTGTGTTGCAGGTTGTATCCCTTCATTTTGTTGGATGGTATAATAATAAAGGACTGGCGATTTCTATGTGGATGTATCCCATCTTGGGTGAACCATGTTATATTGGTGTATCTCTTGTAATGTGTTTAATATTTGCATCGTGTTTATTTTTATTCCTCTGTGATCTTGTTTTTCTAACAATTGCTATCATAGCCAAAAGGTCTATTTGGATGATAAACTCGCAGGAAATAAGGGTCCCTCGTTCGAGTGAGATAAATGGCATAAGACAGAAATTTTAAGGACGAGAAATTTAATGGCTAAAACTACCAATTATGGAAGGTACAAATGGAGGACTATCTCTACCAAAAGGATATGTTCCTACCCTTGGGAAGAAAAACAAAACAAATGACGACTATGAAAGACAAAGAATGGGAGATTCTTGATAGAAAGGAACTAGGAACAATCCGGTTGTGCTTGGCTCCATCGATGGCTTTCAATATTTCAAAAGAAAAGACAATGGAGGAAGTGATGAGTGTATTAGTTAAGCTATATGAAAAACCCTTGTCTTCCAACAAGGTATTTCTAATGAAGTATTTATTTAATATGAATATGTCAAAAGGTGTATCTATTGATGACCATTTAAATGAATTTAATACGGTCACTATTCAGCTAAGTTATGTAGGAGTGAACTTTGATGATGAGATTATGGATATTCTACTCTTGTTATCGTTTCCAGAAATATGGAATGGCTTGGTCATGGTTGCAAGTAACTCTATCTCTAGTTCAAACACTTAAATTTGACGATGTTGTTGGTGTTATTCTTAGTGAGGAAATGCGAAGGAAAATAACATGTGAAACATCAGGTAATACGTTTACCATGGAAAACAAAGGAAGACAAAGGGATAGAGGAAAGATCCCAAGTAATTGCAGCAAGTCTAGAAAGGGCATATCCAAGTCCAAACTAGGAAAGATATAGTGTTGGAACTATGGTAAGAGAGGACATATAAAGAAAGATTGTAGAGCTCCAAAGAATAAAGGATATGGGAAGTAGGAGACTACTTAGGAAGCTAATGTATAAGGTGAGTTGTTATAAAATGCTTTGATTCTTGCATTATATAATACTAGTGATTATTGGGTAGTAGATCCAGGGGCTTCATGTTATGTTGCACCCCATAGGAAATTCTTTCATGATTACGTTCTATGTGATTTTGGACATGTTTTATTAAGTGACGATGAACCATGTAAAATTGTTGGAATGGATAAGGTACATATTACGTTAAATAATGGAAATGAATGGATGATAAAGGATATAAGGCATATTCCTGCTATGAAAAGAAATATTATCTCAACGAGGCAATTGGGAGATAACGGTTGTTTGTCTATGTTTGGAAAATTGTGGTGGAAGATCACTAAAGGAGAACTGGTAATAGTAAAAGGACATAGGATAGGTTCGAAGTATTTATGTCCACATAACATTGATTATTATATCTTTGTATCTTCCATAGAAACAGGTGCAAAATTGTGGCATCATAGGCTTGGCCACATGAGTGAGAAGGGGATGCAGATTCTCTACTCAAGGAAATTGCTTCCAAATATGAAGCATGTAAGTTTGGAATTTTGTGAGAACTATGTTTATGTAAAACAAAAGAGAGTTATATTTCTCAAGGTTGGGAAACAGAAGAAGAGTGAAAATTTAGATCTTGTGCATACAGATGTATGGGGACTGACTCATGTACGATATCTTGGTGGCTCTTGGTATTATGTTACTTTTATTGTTGATGCAACTAGAAAAACTTGGGTTTATTACATTAGACAAAAAATAGATCTATTTGCTACTTTTAAGAAGTGGAAAGCTTTGATTGAGAATGAGGCAGGGAAAACACTAAAGTGTCTCAAATATGATAATGGAGGTGAATACTGTAGCAAGGAGTTTGATAGTTATTTTTCATACCATGGGATTCATAGAGGGAATACAATGCCAGGAACACCACAAGAAAATGGTGTGTCATAAAGGATGAATATGATGATCATGGAGCATGCAAAGTGTATGAGATTGTATGCGGGGTTTCCCTTACATTTTTGGGTTGATGTTATAGATATCGATGTTTACTTAATAAACATGGGGACTTCAAGAGCTTTGGATGGTGGGATTCCAGAGGAGACATGAAAAGGTAAAAAGGTAAACAACTCATTTATTAGAACTTTTGGTAATGAAGCATTTGTCCATATTGATAAAGAGAATATAACAAAGCTTGAGGTTAAATCCATGAAATGCACCATTATTGGATACGGGGTTGATGATTTTGGTTATCTCTTATGGGATTATGAAAATCACAAAATCATTAGGAGTAGAGATGTAGTATTCAATGAAAAGGTTATGTAGAAGGTCAGTTGCAGGGAAAGAAAGAGGAAAAGGAAAACACAATGTACACAGTGATTGATGAAATAAAAGAAAATGAAGTTCCAAAGGTACCAAAAAATCAAGAACATCACCAAGTACCTCAAACCATTGCAAGTGTAAGAAGATCTAACAAGTTAAGTAGACCCTCTGAACAATTCTCTCCTTCAATGTATTATTTATTGATGACCTATTTTGGTGAACCTGAATGTTATGAAGAAGCAATGCAGGTGGAAGTTAGAAAGAAGTGGGAGCAAGACATGAATGAGGAGGTGGACTCATTGGTAAGAAACTAGACTTGGGATTTGGTTGAGTTTCCTACATGTAAAATAGCATTGCATAATAAATGGGCTTACAGGTTGAAGGAAGAAGGAGGTAAGAAGCAGTACAAGTCTAGATTTGTTGTAAATGGGTTTGCACAAAAGAAAGGTATAGATTTTGATGAAATATTTCATGTTATTGTTAAAATGACTTCAATTAGGACTATTTTAAGATTAGTGGCAATGGAATATTTGCATCTTGAACAGTTAAATGTAAAAATGACCTTTATCCATGGGGATTTAGATGAAGATATTTATTTGTAGAATCCATAGGGGTATGAGGTCAAAGGGAAGGAGAATTTGGTTTGCAGGTTGAATGAGACCTTGTATGTCGTGAAACAAGCTCCAAGACAATGGTATTTGAAATTTAATAATTTTATGACAGAACGGGGTTATAGTAGATGGAATTTGACCATTGTGTTTATTTCAAGAGGCTAGACAATGGAAGGTATATTATCTGGTTATTGTATGTGAATAACATGCTTATTGTGGGGTCTAACATGTAGGATATAAATGTGCTCAAAAGGAAACTAGCTAAATCATTTGAGATGAAGGATTTGGGTGGTGCAAAGCAAATCCTTGGTATAAGAATAACAAGAGATAGTAAAAATCGCAAATTGACATTGTCTTGGGGTAAGTACATAGAAAAGGTGTTGTAGAGGTTTAGAATGCAGAATAAAAAACTAGTTATTACACCTTTGGCCATCCAATTCAAACTAAGTAAGGAGATTTGTCCCAATACACAGGAGGAGATACAATACATGTCCAAGGTTCCCTATTCATTAACAGTTGGAAACTTGATGTATGCCATGGTGTGCATAAGACCAAATATTGCACATGCAGTGGGAGTTGTGAGCAGGTATATGAAAAATCCAAGTAAAGAGAATTGGAGGGAATTACAATGGACTCTTTGGTATTTAAGAGGTACCATTTCTCATGCATTATGTTTTGGAGGTTTATACATTGTTCTACAGGAATATGTTGATGCAAATATGGTAGGTGATAAATACAACAGGAGGAGAACCACATGGTATGTTTTTACTGTAAGTGCAATAGCAATAAGTCGGATTTTGAAAATACGAAATGTTATTTCACTTTCAACAAAAAATTAGAGTATGTTGCTACTACAGAGGCTAGTAAAGAGATGATTTGGTTATAGAGGTTCATGGAGGAATTGGGTAAAAAACAGGAGAATAAAGGTTGTACAGTGACAATCAGAGTGTCATTCATCTTGAAAATAACTCATCCTTCCATTCTAAGACTAAACATATACATATCAAGTACCATTTCATAAGATCTGTTCTGGATGATGAACTGCTAAAGTTGGAAAGGATACATACTAACCAAAATGCTACAAACATGTTGACAAAGGTAGTAACCAAAGATAAATTGAGTTCTTGCTCAGCTTTTGTTGGCCTTCAAGAATGAAGGTGAAGATGAGAAATTTTCCAGGTCCAAGGTACAGAGCATAGTCCAGCAAGTGCAACAATGGTGGAGTTGTTGTGATCAGTCTTCGAGTGGGATATTGTTGGTTGTGGAGCCTGATTTTCCTTATTCAGACATGTTATTGTTCATTCATGTTTATACCCTAGTTTTACTATACAATCACCCTCGAAGGGCGTTGTAGGGGGACCGTCCCCCCTCGGCTGGGGGGTCCAGGGCCAGCACCCATGAAAGAATATTTTTGGTATTTTTTTTGCCAACATTTTATAGGACCATGGTATTGGGTGACCCTTGGTATTTTTCCATGCAAATTCCCTTATAAAAGGAAAACATTTTAATATGACTGTGTATTGTATTGTAGCATTGTAAAAACGATCTATGTGATTGTGTGAAAGAAACTATGAGAAAGTAAAGAGGAAGTGCAGTGGATGTGTTGTAGGTTGTCTCCCTTCATTTTTGTGAACAATATAATAATAAAGTACTAGAAATTTATGTGTGGATGTATCCCATCTTAGGTGAACCACATTATATTGGCATCTCTCTTGTAATGTGTTTATGTGTTTCATATTTGCATCTTGTTTATTGTTATTTCTCTATGATCTAGTTTGTCTAACACACATCCCAATATTAAGGAATCTTATTTGTTTCTTCATTCGAAGGACTTGCCCCTAATGTAGGGTGCTCATATCTCTTGTCCTATGGCATGATTCATGGTACCTCACGTGGTATCCATACAATCTACCACTCGTTATGAAGACAATTTGCATGTGTTAGGGTGACATGGACTATATTTTTTGGTCATTATGGTTTGGAATTGCATTTTTAACTACATGAGTGCGAATGATCGTTTACTAGTTCTCCCATCCTCCATACCTCCCTGGCATCTATGTCATCCTCATGGTGTTTGCATATCCTTCTTGGATATGTACTAGCTCACACATATGGGGATAGTGAAGGAAATTAAGAACCCTAGACAAATAGATGAGTTCAATTGTGTGTCACTTAAGTTACCATCATCAATTGTTTCCTCTTCAATTTTCCTTGTACCATTGCCTTTCTCCAGATAATATCCCTCCTTGCTTCTCGTTTTTTGCCTCCCACTCCCGCCTCCTTATAATTATGGTTTGGGAAAAACACACTAAGTGAAATACCACCTTTGTACCTTAAAGATATCATTTGTTGTGTGCCCTACGAGAAAATCAGAAGAACATATATTTCTATGCAGGCTTGGTTCACCTCCATGGTCAGACTCAAATTCGAAACATAGATTTGAAAATTCAGTATAATTTATAGACACCTAGTCTGGAACAAATTATTTAGGAGATGGGTGTTTTAGTGGATGAAATTGGGTATACTTGAACCCAAAACACCCAATATACGAAGCCCTTGGTTTATTCTGGTGTACTAATACCCTCTTACTCTAGACTATTATGGACAATGAAGATAGGAATTATCATGATTAGTCTCTTGACATCTCACTAGAATCTCATTTGGAAGACTTGGGGGATTGGCTCAAGCATCTCATCCACACATAGATCGATGTTGATGCTTATCTCAATGTAAAGCTAAATGCTCTGGAAAAAGGAATTAATGGGAAAAAAAATTTAGTTAGACACAACAAACGGACTCATCTCCTCCAATTCTTTCTTGTCGTCAACCATTTCAGTTGGGTGCATCTGACAAGCTTTTCTTTTAACTTTTAATAAAATGAAAATTGAAAGCTATGCATAAATTATCCACCCAGGGCCACAAAGGCTTATGAGCTACCTGACAAAGTATATTCCAGACTCTATAACTTGGAATGGTTTTAACACAGAGGAGGTCGATGGATTACCAAACTAGATTTAAAATGAAACTATTGGTGAATAGGATTCTAATAAAATCACAACTTACAGAATGAATCATGCAATCAAACCAGAAGCACTAACTATCAAATTTAACAAATCCTCTTCTATCCTGTAAATGTTTTGTTATACTACAGAAAGAAATTAATGTCTGAATTGGATTTAACAAATCAAGAATTTCACATGAAAGATATTTAATAAACAACAGCTACAATACGGGAATTGGAAAGAGCTAATTTAATTCAACATCCTACTTCTACCATTATGAGATAGAAACTGAATCCCAAAAATAATTTTAATGTGGCCATTCACCACAAAAGTAATCCTAATTCAATGTTCATAATCCATACATTCCTCTATGTTCACTGATAATGATAATGATAATGATAATGATGTGTCACTACTTAAACATTCACACTTAACTATGATCATCACATCAAATCTAAATATGAAACAATTAAATCAATCATCAACTTCATAAAACATTAATTTCATCAAGCATAAACTATGTGCATAAAGAAAAGAAACCCTAACTACAACAACACCTGTCATAGAAGGGGGCCCTGCCTTCGGCGACAGGAGCTGAACAAGCCACTCACTCACACGAAATTGATTAACACATCCAAAATCAGGACAGTATAGAATTTTTATATAAAAAGTCTGATCATAGCAGTGTTCAATAGATATATGCAAAATAATGGCTAAACTATCTTGGAATAGATTCAAAGTTCTTATACATCAGCTGTCATGAGAAAATTATGAAAGATCATGCAGTTACAACAAATTTCCAAATAAGGCTCATGTGCTGATTCCCAAAATATTTCATGAGCCATCCCAAGAGCTAGTATTGTGGAGAGTGGAGATGATTCCAGAAATATACCAGAGAAATCAACAACCTCATTGGATAACCCAATGAATTATGATCCATTAAAGACCCAAAATGTTGAATTGGACACAGAATCTCTGATCCCCATATTTATTGCATCATCATGTATGCATTGGGTAGATGACCAAAATGATGCAAAATAATGGGAAGGAGCATAATATATAAACTTGATACCTATCTGTTATAGCTTGAGACTTAGATACAAGTTGTCCAGCTTCCATAATTCCTTCATTCTGTAACCTAGAAGTAAAAGGGTATTGAACCTGAAACACCACTCCTTTAGTAGGCAATCATGGCATCATAACTCTATTCAATTCATCAGTAATTGACAAATAACAAGGAAAATAAGATCAGTCCTTACCAAAGCCAAAAAAAATTCCAAATGTAATGAAGAGAGCAAGTGGTAATATAGGATCAAGTCAAAAAGTTCATAAACAAGGAAAAATATGAGAACAAAAAGGGTCATATACACAGCCCTTCATCTCCCCCCAACCAAAAGGTTTGCATGTCCTCATGCAAACTAATACTGTGATCCACTAACAGGGGTACTCGGAAAGCTGTTTAGGCACTCATCACTCCACTTATAGGAAGAATAGACACCTTCTATTGCACTGTAAAATCCCCTTTGTTCATTAACAGTTTTGCAAAATTCATTGTCCTCTCCATCCATCACAAGACCCCAAAGTATAGGAAAATTAAATCAAATCCCGGTCCAATTAGATTTATGCATACTTAGGAAGTCAATATAGACTTGTGCTTTGTCTAGGGATCACTCGAACATTCTGATAGAGAAGGGATATTTTATTTTCAAGTCTGGACTAAGGGCATTAATCCTTCTTCGTAGGCAGATCAAAGCATCCAACCTGTGAAAGGGAATCCAATTCTTGCATTCCTGAACAACTTTAAGTTGGGAAGTCTCCACGAGTGTAATGAATACTTGATCTTGCATAACACAGTTCTTGGCTATGAATAATTTTTCAACTAAGGGGGAACCTCTCACCCAAAGAGAATCTTCACATTCAATGTTTTCCATAGTTGTGGTAGTATTGTTTCATATCAAATGATTTCTCATGAAGGACATGAATTCCCTCAATTGTACTTCCCCTATATGAGGGTTTGGGTCCCAATCCTCATATTCTGTCATAACCAGATTATGCATATATAATTCACATAAAAAATATTGTTCTTCATCATCACTTCTGGAAAAAGTAGCTATGAACTAATCTTATGTCTGAATGTGATCATTATACCCCATGGTTACCATTGAAAGTCTAAAATATTTAAGTTGTTCCTTCAAAAACACCAAGTAAATACTCGAAGGGGGTCTTAGATTCCTCATAGAATGAGCCAGATAATTCATGTATTCTTTTTAAAATTTCAATTTCTCCACTTCTTGACTAAGCCTCCTTATGGATAGGGCATAATTGTGTTTCTATAAATACTCTGTAATTTCTTTTGGCTTGTTCCCTTTCATCCAATCGCCAGCAAACTTTAATTGTTATTCTAGTTCCCATGTTGTTGCTTGTAGCAATGCTACAATTTCTTCCAAGTTCCTTGTTCGGGCTTCATTCGAAGGGGTATCTTCGTGCATCTCTTGATTCTTAGTTTCGTCTATTTCAAAACCCTCCTCGGGTTCTATACTTTTTATTTGCATGCTAACCTCTATTCTTTCATCGTTGAATGTCACCCTGAAATATTCCCTTTGTTCTCCTTCCAATTCCATGGCTTCCAATAGGGTATCCATCTTATGTTCCTCTATCCTCTATAATTTCCCTTGTAGGGATACCATTTCTTCTGTTTGCTTCTTATAAGACCTTTTCAATTCCCAGTAATCTTTCCTCAACTTACCATATGCTCTTCGGTATTTGCACAACAGAAAATGTTGAAATTTCTTCATCATGTTTCCTTGTGTCCCCTTGAATGTAGTCGTCCACCGTTCTCCTTTTCTTTGTTGTTCTCCTATGTTCTGCAACCCATCTTGATTTCCCTGGTTTTCAATGGTGCTTTCTGGCATGGTGAATGCTTCCCATCCTTCTTCAAATTCATCATTTTGGCTAAGCAATTTTTCTTGATCTTGTCGCTCTTCTTGATCCCTTGATCTTAACCGGGTATGGGGTCCTTCCATTGAACTGGTTAGGGTTTCAGCTTGCAGACTTATCCCATTTCTCATATGAACTAATTTCTTCCTTGGGGTTTCTGGAGTATTTTCCAATGTGTTCCTTTTCTTCCTCCCTGTCTTCCTGGTCCTTGAGGATATTCCCACGAATGATTCCCACATCTAGTTCTGCTTCTGTAGGGAATCTTCCACCAACATTATGATCAAACCATGATACGCCAAACTAGTGTCTGATATCTTACTACCCTTAACCATTCTTCTCATCAACTCTAAATATTTCCACATGAAATATGACATATTGATATATTTCTAATGTCTTATATGGTTCAAAATTTTAAAGTGATAAGAAAATACTAGAATAAACCGACCTTCACATGTAATAAATTTTCATACACAAAGCACCACCTTGCCCCATGGAATTGGCAATGAATCTCATCTTGTCCCATTTTCTGTTCCTTGCACTAGTTCACCAGGTTCCAAAAATGCGTCTCTAAGCGGCTTCATTGGCACATGTCTCTCGAACCATCTTTCACCTATCTGTGGTCATCCAGAGACTTGCAATTTTCAGCTCATCCTCTTGAACTTTCAACCCTCGTACCTCTGCAACTTCATTATCATATGTGAGTGTGAAATCCATTGCAATTGCAACATCTCCCTTCATCATTTTATCAAAATAATCCAGCCACCCTTCCTATTGAAAAATTGTTTTCACTTCTCGGTATCCATAGACCATATGTGTATTCTCAGGTTCACTATGGATTTCTCCCCTCATTGTGTTTCGTTCTTTGATTCCCTTCAAATTCCTATAATGCTTCAGATTTTCTCGTCGACTCTCCGAAGAAAAAGATGAGTTTGGATTATCAGAAGGTGGGTTATCATGATATCACAAGGTGGCGTCGTGGTGTTATCAGTATTAGTCTAGCTAGAAGCTTGTGGGTGGTGGATTTAATACCAGCCAGGATTAGTAAGTTTCCTCTGGTTCACAATAATGACTACTATATTTAGTGGTGCCTCTAAAGTCTTCCCTCCCCAACCAACTCTACACATGACCTTTTGTGGTACTAACGGCTTAATAAATAATGATCCATCTTCCCGTACTTATCAAAAGCGGATGAAGGATGGTTATGTACCTGGCTTACTTGAGAAGAGATGGATGGATTTCAATGGTTGGTTGATTGCAGTGGTGTGAACAAAGACATAAGTTTCTCCACTCTTTGGGCTGATGGTTGTGATAAGATGCTGTCATTTTCCTTTGTTGCTGACAAGTTGAAATGATGACCTGGGATAGAGTCCTATCGAGTAAAAACTGATGTGACCCGTGTTAGCTGTTGAAACTAAATCCGCGATGTTGTGGATCAATGCTGCATGATTCCTATCCTCCACATGATGGTGACATCAATGATGTTGGACCCGTATAGGTAAGAAAGGTGACGCCATGTGGACAGGGGTAGTCTGTGACACAAAAAGTAACTGAAAATGTGACAATTAAAGTTCTAGACTATGTCGAAAAAGGAGCCCATAATATTGTGTGAGATGGTTCTGTGGTGTTGCGGAAAGGCATGGGGAGTGGAAGGGAAAGAGATTTCGTAACCTTACGAAAAAGGTATGTGGAGTGGATAAGGGGTTGTGTAATGGGACTGAACAGGTTTTGTAATGGGGTGGAAGGGTATTCTGCAATAAAACAGAAAAGGTTCTGCAATGGAATGGAAGATGTCGGAAGTGGGTATGTAATGAAATGGAAATGGTTTCCNAGCCAATCCTAATTCATCAAGATCATTAAGCTGCTACAGGAAACTATGTTGGGCCTGAGATAGACCCATGCCTAATTGAAATGAAATTTTTAATGTTTTAATATCAACTTCTATTGGTATGGTGACTTTCTTACCATAGAATAGATGATAGGGATTCAAACTTGTGGTACTTATCCATGTTGTTCTATAGACCCACAAGGCTTCAAGAAGCCTATCAGCCCAGTCCCTTTGATGAAGGTTAATAGTCTTTGTGAGCACGGATTCCAGAATTCTGTTTGTACCTTCCACTTGCTTGTTAGCCTAAGGGTGATATGGTGAAGTTACTATGTTCTTGATATGGTACTATGTTGTAAGAGATTTGATGAGTTTAGATGTGAATTGCGATCCTCCATCAGTAATAATATCCCTCGAAAATCCAAACCTTGTGAAAATATCTGCATATAGGAAATATGAAACTTCATGCTTTGTTTCCCATGGGAGTTCCTTTGCCTCAACCCATATAGTCACATAATCTGTACATACTAGGATATATGATTTCTTCCCAGATTGAGGTTTGATAGGTCCAACCAAATCCAATGCCCATTTCTCAAATGGTTCCACCACAATCTGAGTCTGAAGTTGAATTTTGTCTGACTGTAATGGTTGTCCCATTCTTTGGAAACTATCACAGCTCCAGACATACTCTTGGGCATATTTAAATATTGTAGGACAATAATATCCCAATTGTAGAATTTTGAGGGTTGTTCGTTTGTCAGCAAAGTGCCCCCCACATGGGCCATCATGGAAGGTTCTCAAAATTGGATAAATTTCATCCTCACGAACACATCAATAGATCACCAAGTTCGGTCCCGTATAGAACAAATAGCCATCAATCCATGAAAATATGCTACTGCGCTGCACAATGCTCTTCTTTTCTTTTGATGTCATATGCTTCAGAAGTTTTCCTGCCACCAAATAATTTGCTACATCACAAACCAAGGTACATTAGTAGAAATAGCAAAAAAATGTTCATCTTGGAAAGCATCATCCACCGGTTCCGCATTATTAATTATTCTTGAAAGAAAGTCAGCAACCACATTAGTTTTACCTGGTCTGTCCATTATTGGAACATCGAATTCATATAACAACAATAGCCACCGAGTGACTCTGCCATTCATGATAGGTTTATTCATAAGATATTTAATGGCAGATTGGTCAATCTGGAAAGTCATTGGATATCCTGTAATGTAATGGAGAAATTTATTTATAGTATAAATGACAGCCAGGAATTCTTTTTTCAGTCACTCTATAATTAAGTTCTGCGGTAGTCATATTTTTACTAATAAAATATATGGCATAAGGTTTATGATCTTCATGTTGGCCTAGGACTCCTCTTATGGCGGTATCAGAGGCATATGTAGAAATTAGGAAAGGAAAGGACCAATTTAGTCCTCATAGTATCGGTGTTGTAGAGACTTTTTGTTTTAAAGTTTCCCATGCTAATTGACGAGCATCTGACCACTCAAATTGTTTGCTTTTGGACATAAGCATAAATAAGGGATTAGCAATTTTTGAAAAGTTTTGAACAAATCTTCTATAATAACCTGCATATCCAATAAAATTGCGTACCTCTTTTTGTGTGCATGGAATAGGTAAATTAAGGATGACCTAAATCTTTGTTGGGTCTACTTTGATTCCATAGGGAGATATAGATGACCCATGATGACGCCTTGAGTGAGAATCATTCTGGATTTTTCACTACTGAGACAGAGATTTACTTCCTTGCATCGTGTAAGTACTTTGTCCAGGTTATTCAAAGCTTCTACAAAATATTCACCATGAGAGGTAAAGTCATCCATGAAAACTTCCATAGTGTCATGAATAAGATCGGCATAGATGCTAAGAACAACCTGTTGAAATGTGGTAGGGGCATTGCATAATTCTAAAGGTAACACCTAGTATGCAAAGGTACCCCATGGGCATCTTAATGTTTTTTTCCTCGTGATCCTCCAGTGCTATCATGATCTGATTGTAACCACAGAAGTCGTTCATAAAAGAGAAATATTTTTTTCCTACTAGCGTGTCCAACACCTAATCAATGAAAGGTAACAAAAAATGGTCCTTATGTGTAGCTTTGTTTAATTCCCTGTAATCAACACAAATACGCCACTTTACATTCTTCTTAGGAACTATGACCAGTGGAGACACCCATTTGCTGTCAGAGATAGGATAAATAAAATTTGCAGTGAGTAACTTTTGAAGTTCTTCTTTGACCACCTCTCTGAGTGTCGGATTCATCATGCGCTGGGGTTTCCTAATAGGTTTGCAATTGTCCTTTGTGTAAATGTGATGTGTACACAATTTTGGGTGGAGACCTTTCATGTCACTTTAATCCCATGCAAATGTAGTTTTATGTTTCTTTAATACCGAGGTAAGAATTTATGTTTGTTGCGTCGACAATGTGGAACTGATCTTTAAGATCTTACCAGGTTCAATTTCCACTTCCCTAATCGCAGAATCACCATGAAGCGTGAAAGTAGTGTCAGGTGTCATAGATAAACTTGGGATGCTATCAATTTGTTGGGCAGTTCAGACTGAACTAAACAATTCCATAAACTCTTTTGAAGGACTAGAATTGATAATTGACTGAGCAAATCATCCTTAGTTGGTGATTTTGCTGCCAGCGATTGTTCAATCATGTAAAGCTGTAGGGTTTCATCGGCTTGCTCAACTTCCTCTTCATCTAGCCACAAGGGAAGTTCTTATTGTATAGTTGGCTTCATAGGAGGATGTGAAGTGAGTTCCTTTACAACATTACAATGAGATATGCGCATATTTCCTTATCGACAACCAACATAAGCATATGTTGTGGCTAACCATGGTCGACCCAAAATTAGATGATAGCCTCCCAAGTTTGATTTTGTCTGTAAAACCATAAATTCCACCAGGTATTCCCATGAATCTACTGAAATAAGAACATCTTCTACAATTCCATCTGGTCTAACAGGATATTGGTCAACCAACTGTAAAATAGTAGAATTTTTTCTAAAGATTTGTAATGCCCAATCATCCGTTGTCTATTTAGTCGTGACATTAATAGCTACTCACAAATCTATCAATGTATTAGAGAGAGAAATTCCATTGATTTGTACTTTGGCAATGGGACTACTAGGCTCAAACTACTTAGTAGCAAGAGTGTTACCCATCATCAATTCGGCCAAATCTCCTATCACATGAACTATTGGGGTCTTTACTCTTTCTACCCGATTTCTTCAAACATAATTCTCTGACAACTTTGGAGTATACAGGAATGTCTTTGATAACTTGGAATAGTGGAATCTTCACACAAACATTCTATGATTTTCCTAGGAGATCAAATTTGGATTGAGGCATGAGTTTGTCTATGATTAAGCGCCCGGGATATGGTGCAAGTTGCTTTTGCTCTGCTTGTGGCAATTTCCTGGGTGGGATGGGTGGGAATTATCTTCATATCACACGAGTGTCTCTTCAGAATGGACCGATAAGGTTTCTGGTGTCTCTTCATCTTCTTCCTCTGTAATTATGGGAGAGGTAGTTTTATTGATATTTCTGCCAAAGCGTAATTGAATTTCATGGCAGTCCACTATGGAGATAGAATAGGCTAGATAATTGGGTAATTCGGTAGCCATTACAAGTTATCCAGCCTTATTATTAGGGTTAAGAGCAGGTTGTGCAAGAAGAAGTGGTTTTGGATGTGGGTTGTTCACTAGCAGTGTTAACTGGGGTTGTGGGAGAGGTTGCATTCATGGTTGTACTAGTGCAAATGGGAATTGAAGATTTATGTATTTGAGGGGGTAGATGTTGAATTTGTTGTTTATTCCCAAAGTTTGAATTCCTCCAGTTTGATTGTCGAGGGATATTTTGTGGGTATGGAGGTGCCCATATTTGTTGTGGCATCGGTGGGTACCAAGGCTGAGAATTTTGTTGAACTTGTGGAGCTTGTGAGACTTGTGACTGATGTATTTGAGCATTATTCCAATAAGGTTTAAATGTTTGCATGGGAACTATTATTGTACTTGAGGGTCAAGGTTTCCATGGGCGCTTTTGAGATATAAAACAAACAGGTTCTGCATCTGTCCCTTCTTCCTCATATATGGCGTTGAGTCCTGGAAGCAAACATAAGTCTTTTGTAGGATGATCCTGGACATATAGAAGGCATATTTACACTTTATCTAATGTGAAACTTTTGAGAGGGTGCCTCTCCCTGCATTTAAGACAAAAAATAACCAAAGATTGGTCTTCCTCCTCTTGCCTTTTCTTTGCTTGAAGCAAATCCAATTGAGAACTCAGGGAACTAAGTATATCAGTTTTAAAACCATCCAAGAGGTTTCCAGTATCAATCCTTGAAACTCCTTCTCTTGATGTCTTGGTGGTCATGTTTACTGTGTCCCGAATCCCTCTTCCCGATCTGGAGGAATTCCTTGAATACCTTCTGCAGTGGTCACATATTTCTACATATTTTAGTAGGGATACATCCCCTACACCCATCAAATTCAATAGATCAATGAAATCATCTCTCATCCCTCGTAAGAGGAGAATTTTCAATGTATCATCATTTAACCCATTATGTCTTGATCTTTGCAAATTATATTGCAATCTCTCCACATAGTCTTCTAGGTTTTCGTCTTCTTGCTGGGTCATTTTAAAAATTGCTTCCTTCTGATCCTTAACTTTGAAAAATTCTTGATATTTATCCAAGAAGACCTTCTTCATTTGTGCCCATGTTACTATGTTGTCCCCTCCCAGCCCCATGAACCACCTTAGTTCCTAGATTTTCAATGTGGCTGGAAAAATTTTCAGCTTCTGCTGATCTATAACATAATCATAGCTCCTGCAGAGGACATCGAATTCAAACAAAAACGTATCTAGGCCCTCACTTGCCATACCATGAAAATTGGGCAATGCTGAATGTGGAATGTTCTTCATCTAGTTTGTAAATGTATATCCAAGATTTCGGATTGGGAAATCAAAAGTATTTATCCCGATGCTTGATTCTCCATTTGTATTTCCTTGGTGTGTTTCCCCTCCTTTGGGAATGTGCTCTCCCTTGCCACCCATATTTACCCAACAATCTTCTGATGTAGTTGATCTAGATGACCACGGAGATTCGACAAACAATTGTTCCACACTCAAATGATTGTTAACACAGGATTGATTAAGAGGGATCCCCTTCTTGAACAAACTCTTCTTCTTGAGCGAATTCTGTCACTGACATATTCTCATCAACATTCGTTGGTAATACCATTCTGTCGATGGGTGTGGTAGAATGCTTGAGTCTTTCAATTTCTCACTTAGGAATTATAGTAGAAGGTGTCCTCCCTTAAGCGTGTCCTTTTCTTATTGTACTTCAAGCACAGTTAGTACCTAGGGGGTGTCATATGCGTATGCAAGCCTACCTGTACTATCTCTTATTCTACGCATGAATGATTTGCATGATCCAGGATCATAGGAACTTGTGGCAGGAAATATTCTATTGAATTTGTTTGTGTGTCTTACTCGTCCCTCCTCTGAAATCACACCAAACTATTTTCAAAGAAAAAAATGTCATACACAATCCACTCAAAGGAAAGAAAAATCGCAACTACATAACCAAAATAACCAATCAAAATTGCAATATCCTTGGCAGCTCCTCGGCAACACCACCAAAATGACGATCTTTTCTTTCACTTTTTAGTAAAATGCAAATTGAAAGTTGTGCATAAATTATCAACCCAGGACCACAAAGGCTTATGAGCTACCTGACAAAGTATATGCCATACACTGTAACTTGGAATGGTTTTAACACAGAGGAGGTCGATGGATTACCGAACTATAATTTAAAATGCAGCTGTTGGTGAATAGGCTTCTAAGAAAATCACAACTTACAAAAAGAAGCATGCAATCAAACCAGAAGCATTGACTATCAAATTTAACAAATCCTCTGCTATGGTGTAAACATTTTGTTATACAATAGAAATAAATTAATGCCTCAATCGGATTTAACAAATCGATAATTTCACACAAAATGGATTTAATAAACAACATCTACAGTACGCGAATTAGGAAGAGCTAATTTAATTCAATGGCCTGCTTCTACCATTAGGAGCTAGCAATTGAATCCCAACAACAATTTTAATGTGACCATTCACCACAGAAGTAATCATGATTCAATGTTCATAATCCATACATTCCTCTATGTTCACTAATAATGATAATGATGATTATACTATCCAGTCGTGTCACTACTTAAACATTCACACTTAACTATGATCAACACACCAAATCTAAATATGAAACAATTAAATCAATCATCAACTTCATAAAACATTAATTTCATTAAGCATCAACTACATGCATAAAGAAAAGAAATTCTAACTACAATAGCACATCTCACAGAAGGGGGCCCTTCCTTCTGCGACAGGAGCTGAACAAGCCACTCACTCACACGAAATTGATTAACACATCCAAAAGCAGGACAATATAGAATTTTTATATAAAAATTCTGATCACAGCAGTGTTCAATAGATCTATGCAAAATGATGGCTAAACTATCTTGGAAGAGATTCAAAGTTCTTATACATCATTGCTCATGAGAAAATTATGAAATATCGTGTAGTTACAACAAATTTCCAAATAAGGCTCATCTATTGATTCTCAAAATATTTCACGAGCCATCCCAGGAGCTAGTACCATGGAGAGTGGAGATGATTCCAGAAATATACTGGAGAATTCAACAACATCGTTGGATAATGCAATGAATTATAAGTCATTAAAGACCCGAAATGCTGAATTGGACACAGAATATTCGATCCCCAGATTGATTGCATCATCGTGTATCCGCTAGGTAGATGACCAAAATGGTGTAAAATAACGGGCATGAGCATAATATATAGACTTGATACCTATTTGTTATAGCTTGAGACAAAGATACAACTTGTCTAGCTTTCATAATTCATTCATTCTACAACCTGGAAGTAAAAGGGTATTAAACTTGAAACACCACTTCTTTAGTAGGAAATCATGGCATCATAACTCTATCCAATTCATCAGCAATTGACAAATAACAAGGAAAACGAGATCAGTCCTTACCAAAGCCAAAAATTTGCCAAATGTAATGAAGAGATCAATTGTTAATATAGGATCAAGTCAAAAAGTTCATAAACAAGGAAAAATATGAGAACAAAAAGGATCATATACACAACCCTTCAACATCCTTGGGCATAAACCCTGAGAATTCTATTCTAGGTGTTAATAGTTTCAAATCCAATCTTGTTTTTATCACCAGCTATGATTAAATCTTCCATGGAAGCTTCATTTTCTAGTAGTTGAGTTAATCCAAGACTTCCATTTTTTGCTCATTTTGGTTGAATGGTCATAACACTGGCCTGTGGGGGATTTTGGTTTCAAGTTAAAAAACTCTTAGATGACGGTCGATTAGACTAATGGTTTTGATAGACATAGATCTCTATTGGATAAAACATAGACTAGGACTTGACTCTTTGCAAACTCTTAGTTGTTCTCTATGATATTGTCATCATCCTCTATACAATTTTCTTATTATATAAAATTGTTATTTCCCTTCACAACAAGAATTGCATTGATGGAAGCTCCAAATAATGCAACTAATGCCAACACGATTTCCAATAGCGAAGTACTTCACTTGTGATCCAACTTCAATCACAGTCTCTACTATTTCATTGTCAAAATTCCATACATGTTAATGCAAATTAATATTGAAAACAACTTGAAAATCAAAATCCAAAATAAAGAGGATAAAAAGGAAAAATAGCGAGACATTATGGTATTGGGAATTTTCCATTCATTCTAAAGTTGGTGTAGATGAGAGTGAAAAATTTCGTAGTAAATCACCTTGAAAGTTACATCATGAGATCCAATTTTCATACCAATACAACAAAAAAGAAATGAAACTGAACATTCTTAGATTTCACAGTCCATAAGCATATCACATCCCTTACAAATGAGCAACAATGAAAATGAGCTTTTGTTCCAAACAATTGATGATCATAATGTGATGAACAAGAAACCTAGTATTGAGTTTTTCATTTGTCTTAAAAGGTGAAATAAGAGAAATCCATGAGCAAAGTTGAAGGATGATAGAATGCCAAATTCATCTATGGTATCCCATCCCCCAACCTTAACCTTACGTTGAGATAATTGTCCTTCCTTCACCATCTTCTCCTTGCAAAACGCTAAAATCAAAATTTATTTCCATACAAACCAACTTAATGGAAAGTTGAGGAGGCATTAACTATTTATATTGATAGTGAAAAAGGATTGAATTAATTTCTAAAATAAGTTGTCTGAATTCAATGGCCATGAAATTTTGGTGCTTACATACACAAAATGTACCACAAATGGTTAACTATAACATGAATATAAATAAGAATATTTTTGGCATTTAACGGATATGTTTTCGAATTCAAGGCAATGAGGGGCTAGATCCACTCAAATATTGTGTGGTCATTCCTTGTAGAATGTACATGGACTCTATTGCAATTTTACAAATCATGCAAAATTTCCCATATAACATCAACAATTTATTCATTGAAATAATAAGAAACCCCAGATTACCCACAACGCAAAAACCCTACATCAAAGAATTGAATTCATAACCTTTAACCAAGACGCTCTACTAGATCCATTATGAAGTAAATCATATATTGAATGCCAACCATGGCCATTTCAGATTTGTTGATTGGGCATAGAAGAAACTTTCTCCAATTTCTACTTTTGTCAATTTCTATTCACCCCAATGTTTATTTTCCCCAATTTTTATTTCCCTCCATGTATTGGAGCTTTTAAATTTTGTTAATATTATTATATTATATATTAAAAACATATAAGATCCATTGAATGTAGCCTGGGTGGTTGGAAGGAATGATTGTTACCCTCCTAACCCATGTTCAATTCCTTGTAAGTGACATGTTGTGCCCTTAAATGGGTATATAAGATTCTCTTGTTATTAAGCCCCCAATGTTATGAAATTATCGAGCACCCAACGTTCCCTCGAGGATTTTCGCGAGGGATCCGTGGACGTAGTGAGCACCAATATCCGAAGTCATAAACCACATGCAAAAACAAATTAAAAACATATCATGTTATATTATATTATTATTATATTATAGAGTGCACATATTATATTGTTGAAGGCGGGGGGCATACCTGGAGGAGTAGTAGAGACTACAGGTCCCTGTGGCGCCATACTAGCCATCATAAAAAGTAGGAAAACCAGCACCATTCTCTTTATATCTCAGACTCGACCACAAAGCATTCTACTTTTCTTCTATGCAAAGAACAAATTCATAAGATCAACATTTTGGATCAATACTATTGAATATGGTTGAATTTATACCTCCAATTATTATTACCGAGTGTGAGAGTTTTAGAAATGATCATCCTATGTTTATGAAGAGAGTAATAATGAAGTAGTGGTTAATGAACAAGATAAATAAGTATAAGTGATTGATCTTGAAATGCTTGTTTATAGGAGTAATTAGTCATTGTATTAGTCATTATTATTTGTGTGACTTATTATTTAGTTGTATTTTGTATCTGATCACTAACAACATTTTTAATCACACACTAATTTATTTGTCAATTTCTACCAATGGTGGCATCACTGATAATTGATATTCTTGAGAACCTCAATTGAGATCAAGTTCTTCTATTTGTTGCTATCAATAATGAAATCCAACAATGTTCTCTTCACCCACGTATGTGAGTGGAAGCGATGCTCATCTTCCTTGATTTCGTCCAGTATGCCCCTTATAGTGGCAATAGTCAAAATAGGTTCAACATCAATGATCATTTTTCTCCTATTAAAAAATTCATTCGAGGATTTTATATCAACCAATAATGATTTTCTAGCACGACATTCATCATTCTTATACCAAGGGATTTTATGGGGTCACATTAATTGCATTTGTCCTTCTTTGACTTCTAGTTCTTCTTCTCTGCATGATGCATTGAACGATTTTCTTAAGGTTTGTTATCCTTGTTGTATCAGTTATCATGGTTGTGACCGTGATTACATCTTACTTGCATGATATTGCTTGTTCATGAGATTACCATGGTTCACTAATGCATTTGAATGGTGATTGGCTTATGTTATTTTAAGATTTTGTGTGCTTTCATCTCATGTGCATAGGTGTTCATACTCATTTTCACTGGCGATAATAAAACTCAAATCAAGATCATGGCCATTCAACAAATGCCCCAAGATTTTATAAGGAGTCATGCATTTGCTTAAGAAACAAGAAAGAGCCAAGTAATACATGCACATGAGAACGACATGAAGAAATGATGAGTAGGGAGTTATACCACATGTCATTGATGTCATGTTTAAGAAATAAACACCATAACCATGCAACCCACATAATTGTGTCACGTGTTTTACAATAATGACGATGGAAATGCAAGTATAAGCATGGCATGATTGGTGCATTGAGTAACAAAGTCAAGAAAATTGTAGAAGCCATGTGCGACATGATTTTTATTTCGTGCCTCATATAATCATACCATAAACATAAACGTTCGTAGTCATTGGAAGTCTTGTAGATGTGTTTTTGGTCAAAGTGATGAATTATGTCTTGTTTCCCCATAGGTGAATTTGGAAACCAAAGGCCTCTTTCATGGATTAAAATGTACATTTCATGTGTGAACATATCAATAATTTCAAGCACTCAAATCAAATCCCACATGAAATGCATGAAATGTACATAAAGAAACATTGACTCTAGTGAAGCAATGCTTTGCACAAAGTCAATACTTTAGTCTGTGAGGTCCTTTATGCATATTTTTGGTGATCCATCCAGTTGAGATTTCAAATGCCAAGAAAGGATATCTAGATATTTGAGGGAAATATGACTCAATTGTAATCTAAGGTCTACAACTATGAAAATGTTGATTAAAGGCAATTAAGGCAATTTTCACTTCGTAGTTTATGAAATTTTCCAAGTTAAGGTCAAAATAAGGATTCTAGCCACTCATTTGAAACATTTTCGTGTATTAAAATTTTTATCACAAGTAAGGCAATTTTTACTTCATGATTTATGAAAGTTTCCAAATCAAGGTCATAATAAGGATTCTAGCCACTCTTTTGAAATGTTTCGGTGTATAATATACTTAGTAATGAGTAGTTCCAATTTTTTTATCCGAGATTGATCAATATATAATTTGTCATTTATTTTGGTGATTTTTCGGTTCAAAATATTTTTTGAATTGCCTTGTAGGACCCATTTTAGGGGTAGGTCTCACTTTGCATATTTGGTGTACAAAACCTTCCAAGGTCTGTTTGAGGGTCTAAATGATTTTTTTGAGGTAAAAAAGTAGATCACTTTATGATGCCTCTCGATGCATTTATACACTTCAAGACCTTTCCAACTATCCAATAAATGCCTCAAACAAAGTCTATATGAAGAAATTATGCCTATCCAGTTGACCGCCATGGCACTAAGTGGATTCCACGTCATCTCTCGTTTCTCACGTATGCGGAGCTAGTAATGTGTGGACTTTCAAGAACATTATAGATGATCCAAAACCATAACCCTAATCATGAGTTAGGGCATGCAAAAACCCTAAAATTAACCCTAGACGACTATCGGGCTATGTTAAATACAGAGTCCTTAATAGAAGAAGGGTTTCCATCCTTTTGATGTTATTGTATTGTTCCAATGTTGATCAACATCATTTGAGTGAATCTTAGAGGAGAAAAAAGGAATGAGGAGATCTTGTAGTATCCATTCTGGACTTAGAGTCATAAGTAACTCCATAGAGAGTAACACTTTCTTTGTATTTTCATTCTATATAAATGAGTAAGGAATAGTCCTCATTTCTGCTTGGGATTTCCCCATAGTGGGTTTTTCTATGGTGTATCTTGTGATATTGGGTGGATTGTGTATTCATTTTCTCTAGTTATTTTCCTTTGAGTTCCATTTATTTAACATTCAATGGAAATAAGCTAATAAAAAGAAATAAGTTTTAAGATACATTGTGATGAATTGTTCTAGTGGAATATCCATGATAGTTTATAGATTATGTTGGTACCCGAGCAATTTTATTTGGGGTTTTGTGAGAAATCAAATGAGCTAATGGAAGAATAAAGGAAAAAGCCTTCAAATCCAAGCCACAACAGATGATTCTTGTGAAGGAGCGGTGGATGATCATGAACAATAATTTACAAATATAGAAATACAAGTTGTCGATATCTCACACAACATGTCAATCGTCATGACATCTCTAGAGATAAATTTTGTACCTTTCGATGATATTGGAGTGTTAGAATAATCCGTCAGGATTATTGTAAATAAATAATAGGAATATGAATAGCTAGGAAGGAGAAAAGGCTGGTAATCAACCGCCTCATGAATTGTATAAATATAGGCATTTGCATTTGAATAATAAATTGGAATCGGGAGTTATTACCAACAAGTGGTATCAGAGCAGGGCTGTCTGCCATAACTCCTGCTGCATTTCTGCCCATTCCTGGCATTCTGCTTGCCAGTCCATTGCCAGACTGCTCCATCAGTCTGCCAGTGGAGTCGCATGCAATGTATGCGTTATTCCTCCTGCCTACGTTTATTCTCTGCTAATTTTTAATTACCTAACCCTAATTTTTCAGAACTGTGCTTTGGTCTCCTCTGTTTCTCTGTTCCATCCCAGTGTTTTGAATATTATTCTGCGAGCGTGAGCCTGTTGTATGATTCTGCGTGAAGGGTGTGCCTGCTGTGGCTCCCTTGCTGTACTGAATTGAAGTGAAACGTTTTCTGTATTGTAAGCCTTATGTTGACAATCTCCCCAGGTGTATTTGACGGGTAATTGGTTATGCATATATGCTGCGCTGTGTATTGCAATCTACCACTGAAGTGAACCCTAATTTCTGGGGTCGCCTCTTCATTTCTAATCGCTCCATTATATGTTGAACGCTGCTATCGAGACTGTCTTGAACGCTGTAATAGTGTGGAAGTAAACTGTTTCTGAAATGAATAGCTGATCGCCTGATTTCCAGCGAATGATTACTAGTTGTACATTGCTTGACAAATATAGCACAAGCACACATCCCGAGCAGTTGTTATGCTATTGAAAATTGGAGCACTTAGATCTTCCAACGCTTCACCCTACGCCCTGGTGAGAGAGGCACGAACTCTCATCCCTTACGCCCACAGCTCACGAGTATGGTGTGCCATCGATTGTTAGCTAAGTGGACTCTATCCGTGAGAGTGGGATCTTCTAATTGAGCGTGGAGCTCTCTTGAAGCTGCGGTGATCTTTGCTGCAAAATTTGCTGCGATTTCATCTGCGTGGAGCCTGAAGACTGCGTGGAGCCTGGTATCTGCGACCTGCGATGGTATATAACTTGCTGCATGATAATACATGCTGTTGATGGTATTATACTGCGATCTATTGTTGATACTGCGATCTGCGATCTGCTGTTGATACATGCTGTTGATACTGCGATTTGCTGCATTTTGTGTGTTATATCTGCGTTGAGGTGTGGGCAGTTTGATTTCTTGTTGCTTGGCCTTCATTCTTCAGCTAAATAATGTAAGATGTATATTGCTGCGATTAATATTGCTGCATGAAGAGATTCGCCATCTTCTCCTTCTTGCGGCTAGATGAGCATCTCTTGTATCTTCTTTGTGGGATTGAAAGAATAGTCACTTGAGGTAGAATTTGAGAAAGGGATCCAAGAAACGTTGATAGAGAACAAGAGAGTTGAAAAGAAGGTTAACTAGGGTAAATCATTTGAATAGCAGATGAGAAGTTCACTGTATTCAAGAAATGATATTGCAAAGGGGTTTCGGTGTTTGTGAAAAATAACGGAGGCTGCCTGTGAAGACGTGAGCTGATGAGGACGGTGTAGACTCATCCGGCACAATGACTGTATCTTGTGAATGCTCATTATTACCTATAGTCTGTGTGTTTCACAATAATTAATATGTGAAGCCGTAACAATAATTTGCTGCCACCACCATATATGAGCTGCGACTGGAGCTACTATATCGACCTCCATTTGTTCTTAAAGCTGTGACTGAACACTCTTTATATGTAAACCCTAGTTTTGCCCTAGTTCCAAACTGATATAATGAAGACTGATATAATGTATGTTGCTGATATAATGTAATGTATTCTGCCAGACTGATATAATGCATGCTGCGATTTGAGACATTCTTATGTGATTTATATCATATATTGAAGACTGCATAATACCTATCAGCATATCACATCTGCGACCAAGTTGAAGAGCTGCCTGAGTAGAGCTGCGTGGAGATGAATGTGAAGATTGTTGCTGCGATCCAGAGAATTGCTGATGATAATTGCTGCTGCTAATCACTTGATTTTGTAGGGTATATAGTCTAGTGCTTGTTTTTTTGTGCACTTATATCATTTGCACACTAATATATTAGCTTACAGTGCCTCCACACATTGTATAAAAAGGAGCTGTTGTATATTTGAAGCTAGTGATT
>LPNX010289789.1:43482-72697 GCA_001517045.1 Pseudotsuga menziesii
CAAGATCTAATTCAGATATCATATTAGAGGGGAAATCATAAGATAAAGGTGACCCAAAAAAGGAGTTGAGGAAAGAGTCTAAGAAATAAAAACCAAGTTCTAGTACCATTACCCAATATGAGTCTTTATTTAATATCAAAATGAAATTCAACACAAAGACATAACAAGGTGACATTGAAGCTTTAAAATTGAATCATTGGTTGCAGCATTAGAGGTCTATTTTAGTATCCACAACATAGATGAGGAGAATAAGATTTCATTTGCCCAATTGAAATTGGAAGGCCATGCATTAAACTGGTGGAAAATACACACAGAGACACTTAGGATGGAAGGGGATTCACCAATAACTAAATTAGAGGATTTCAAAGCCCTCATTAAGTCACAGTTCTACCCTATCGAGTATGTAGAGGACCAATGGATCCATTGGAATTACTTCAGGAAAATACAAGAGCAGAATGTGCAAGAGTACACCATTGAGTTCAATAAGATGGATATCATGATGGGCATCTCACCCAATAACCCAAATGTACTCCTCAAATATATGGGGTTTTGCATAGTCATATATGAAAGAAAGTGGTTATCTGTAAGCCCAAGATGGAGGTATGTGTTCAAGAACAATACCTAGAAAATATAGGCCATAAGAAAAGAAATCGAAGCTGTTCTAAAAAGAGAGAGAACTAAGATACTTCCAAAGAAGGGAATAAGAAGTGGAAAGGAAAAGATAATAAGACTAAAACCATGTCACACCAATGCAAGTATCTAAAAAAACCATCATAACCATTGTAGCATAGATGGTTACACTGAGGAAAAGTGTTGGAAGAAACATCCATATTTAAACCATAATCATAATACTTTCGCGTGATGTACTTTAATCATAATAGAGACATTGTCACTATCGATCAATTGGATTTTCTTGACCCCTCTCCTGACCCAAATAGAGACCAGGTATTTTCTTTAATTATTCCTAGTGTATCGGTAGACACTACCTCACCAAGGGTAAGATATGTGGCCTCATATACCTTGCATTTAGTTGCTACTGAGAATATGCCTCTGAGTTCATTCTTACCTTCTAGGGACTCGGTCCCAGTAGTTGACTAGGGCATCCATCCTATACAGATTGTGGATCCTAATCTCCACTCTGTTGATCCATTTGAATGTCTAGACATGTATCCTATTTGGGATGGTTTAATTCCTTCTGATGAAGTCTCCCTAGAGTCTTTGATACAATCTGACCTTCTTATAGATTTCGGTTCTATTGTGACTAAGTATAACCTTAATTTGCTTGATAATTCTGATCTTTCCATTGATCGATCTTCTTATGTTGATATTGTCGAGTATTTCGACTCTCCCTTCGAACAACAAGTCAATGATCCTGATGAGTTTTATTTTTCTTACATATTTTTCAACTCTTGTGATACTGAGTTTGTTCCTACAGACTCAATCTCCCCTGTCAATTTTTTATTTCCTTTGGAGGTTGATCTTACTTATAATAAAACCTCAGGCCTTAGCACTATAGAATCTTCTTCATTTTATTATTCCTTGATTGCACCTTGTGTAGAAGATAACAAAGTCACATGTGTTTCTTCCAAAGTGACATGCATCGGATATTTTATTCTAAATATGATCTCGACGTTGTTGTTTCTTGGAGACAAGATTTTTAGTTGGATTCACAATTGTTTACTAGCCTCACCTTGTTGTTCAAGATGTAATTGCATTTTGATGTACCCTGCTCGCACTTATGAGCCTGATGTCAGTTTCCAAATTATTAGCTCGTTGTATAAGCCATCATCTCTACTCTCATCATGTCTCAACTTTGTATCATCTTTCCTTTGCAACTTGACACATTTTTCCTTGAGGATACGTTCGTTGAGTTTCTTTATCCGTTTCAAGCTTAGTTTTCTATTTTTCATGCTCTAGACCTAAACATGAAAAAGATTTTTATTGTACTTTATGTCTTTGTCATGCTCTCTAAACCCTAGAACAAAGCATTGATTTTACTATTGTCCGTACCATTCTTTTAAATAAATGGAACTTTTCAAGTGATCTTGTTTCCCTTCACTCTCATTAAAACTAAAGTGTTTCTTCTTTCTTTTGAAGGAGTGTCGGTCTGGTGATAGTTTACCCCTTTTTTGGACCTTACCGACTAAATACAAAAAATGTATACCTTAGTTCGCCTGACATAGGAGAGTTCTCCTTTGGATTTTTTTACACTTTTTCAGACTTAGGAGACTAAATTTATGAAAAAGCACCCCCCTAGATTCTTCTTTGGAGTTTTCATACTCAAAAATATGAAAACACCATCGAGCATTAACTAATTTGGGTTCATAAAATCCACGAATCATTTCTTTATCAAGCATTCTTCTATCTCTTCTTCGATCTTGCCAATAATGAAGAAGGTCCCGAGTTTGATTTCTTGGACTCGTTAAACCTTTACAAGAAAGAAGGGAAAGGGAAGTTCATTCACATGTTTTTTACATCAAGGAAACAATTCTTGTCTCCTTGAACAAAGCATCAGTTTTTAATCTATCAACAGTTGGGTCCTAGTTTTTGACCTTATCCCGATTCATAGTTTTTAATCCTCCAGTTTGTGTCTTTTCCAATTATATGGGGAATCTGTCAATGTCTTCTACATTGCAGACTTGCATCGTTGGTCTCTTTGTGTCAAAAGCTTCCTAAGTCAATTTTGTGGCGTGCTCAATGTTCAAGGATAAACCTTTTTCGGCCTTTCTGTCGTTTCCTTGACCTTTTGTGTCGTCCATTCCCTAGTATCGGTTCATTACATTCAGTCTTCGACAGTTCTTTCTCCAAAACTTTGTTCCATTTCCCAATCCAATCAGTCTCTGACTTATATCATGTTGGATGATGAAGGATGACTTAATGCCTTCCTTCCAACGGATCTCTTCCTATCGACCTCAACACATCTTTCTTTGGGAATGATATTTAGAGTTTATGACAGTACCTTGGGGATTGCAGTCATCAGTGGCAATTTCCCTCGCTATTGCGTAGTGGGAATAATTTAATTTCTCCTACTTGATGGATTCTTCAGGTGTTTGACTTCAAGACCTTGTATTCACACTTGTTAGAGTGTACTAGGTACCTTGGGGACCATTTTCATTAATGGTGGCTTCCCTTGCATTTGTTAACCGTCCTCGTCAATGACCGGTAATCAAACAGTTTCTTCCATGTTCGACTTCAACTCCTTTATTCGCATGGTTAGGATTCATACCTTTGGGCGATTTGGATTGAAGACCTTGGGATGACAACAACATCGCCATCTTTTGCTATTACTTGAGTTGTGCAAGATCTTTTTATACTTCATATGACATTTTCTAAGACATAGATCCACCTTGTATTCTTGTGGCTATGATCGATTATTGAGCATGGATCTACCTTGTCCACTTGTGTCCATGACTCCTTTATATTTTATAGGGTTCCTTTTTGCATATTGTGCAACCATGATAGTTACATCAGTTATACACATGTTGGATCTGCCTGTATATTTATGGAAATGATTTGTATATGGACCTATATGTCCCAAAGATCAGTTTTGTCTGACTTTTATATCTCTTTCAAGTACCTTTGTTCGAGCCTTTCGATCTTGGATTCTCTACTCTCTCCATGACTCAATTGTTTCCTTTTATAATGTATTCCGGCTATCGTCTTCCCCTCTAACCTTATACATTAGGCGGAATATGTTATAGCCCAAAATTACACATTTATTCTTGTGACCAATTTCCCATGATTTCGTTGCATGTCGACACTTCCATGACCACACTTCATGAAAGTTACTGAAAAAATACCTAGATTGGAGGAGCCATATCTGGAGTTATGTAACTCCTTTTAACCTCTTCTCTTGACTGTTGAAAATCTATCTAAGTTAGGAACAACTTTGAAGAAGAATCCAAATATTGGAAATTCACAGAAGTACCCCAAAAATGAGATTTTTTTATGTAACCATGACTTTTCTTAAGAAAACCCACGTTTTTCACTATGCATTCATGACTTTTCCTTCATGGTACCCGCGGTTACCTCCTGCAGTAGTAAAAAATAATAAAAATATCAAAAATATCAAATTAGGGGTGGTTTGGGAGGTTGTGGAACTGAATTATGAAGTTGTAATTGACCCCTATTCGACCCTATCCCTTCATAAATGTATAAAGAGAGGGAGAGAGGTCCATGATAGGGGACTGGAACCTTTGCATTGTTATGCTAGAGGAATTGGGACTCTCACCCCCCTTACCTTTTACCTAGTTGCCATCTCCTTGTGTTGCAGATCTTGGAATCTAAGTTCCTTGGAGAAGAGAAGCAGAAGAACCAAATAAAGGTTTCGCGAGGTGCCTAGCTTAAGGAGAAGGTAATCTTTGTACTTCTTCCATGATTAATAAATATGTGATTATATTCCTCTTCCAATCAATGTGTCTTGTATATTGAATCTTTGATTATGATTATATGATGTTGTTTATTAGATTAGGGTTTCATGTTTCATTGAACATAATCCCCTTTTATATAGTTAATTGGTTTGAGGAAGGTTAAGTTTGTTTTGTAGGTCTCTTGGAGCAATAGGAACAAGAGGAGGGTTGAAGGGCTTCTTGGATCAACCTTCATTTGAAAGGTATGAACCTATCTGATCTCTTAATCTTATTTACATTCACTTGCAGAACTATATGCATCTCTCGTTCAACCCTAGTATGTTGATGGCCTCTTAACCCCCAGCCATAGGAACACTTTCCTCTACAACAAATGGCTCGAAAAATGTGAAGAAGAACTTGATTTATTTTAATGGTTCTCATAATATTTACCACATTGACCATTTTGATATAATATCTAGACTATTCTTGCATGCCTTGAAGAGGCTAGTGCATGAGTGGCTCTATTAGGGAAACTAGAGACTTTGTTCGTTACAAATTATTTTTCATGTGCCCTTTTCATTGTACTTATTAGCATCCACATGAAAGAGAGATGGTTAAATACTTCAATTTCAAATTTATGAAGACCCTTCATACAATTCCTCAATAGATTTTTATAAAGATATAGTCATATTCAATGCTTATGCAAATACCTGATCGCCTACAAAATTAAGATATGTATTAAAAGGGGGAAATATTTTTGACAATTAAAAAGAAGTTATGTATCAATAGAAACTATTGTATTAGAAAGTGGTATTAATGTACAAATTATTTTTGGGATGGCCTAAAAGGTGCCTAAAAGATCAAGTTTTTTCTCTAAAAATATATACTATAAAATGCAAAATTCATGTTTACAAATGAGGATACCTACAAATGATAACACTCAAGGATCAAGGGTGGTTCATCCAAGAGAAAACAATTAAAAAAAATTAGAAATATGAAAGCTAATACACTAGTATGTGTAGAGCTATCAAATGCAATTATTTGGGACAATGATCTATCAAAGATCATTGTAACAATATATCAAATGTTAACATTTCACAATTACATTTCTATAGAGGTATTCAAGGGCACTTAATCCATTTATACATTAAAAATAACAATTTCATCAATCCAAAAGTGCAATCTGAAAATATTTCTTAATCGAACTTTAATGATGACAAAAAAAAAATTAAAAAAAAATCCATAAGATATTTAAATTTCTTCTTAACTAAATTGTGTTACACTCATGTAACACTTAATCACCCTTAACACCAAAACCAACTCCTTTCTTATGAAAGCTGCTTAGTTACCCCTAACACCAAAACTAACTCCTTATGTTCTATCTTCATCAAAACTACCTACTTAGATAAGTCTTTCAAACAACCCCTTCTAATAAGATTGTGAAAAATAAATTGTAGTTTAAATTAATAATCATGCTACATAGGGAGGTAACATGTCTACTAAATTTGAATGTAAAGTTATCACAACCATAGTTGTGAATCACTACTTCACCATATCCCAAAAAAAAACATATTAATAACTAGCATACACCCTAAATAGGTGAATGGGAATGATGGAACTATTTAAGGAAGGTTTTCTTATTAAATTTGTTAATAAGAACCATAAAAATATTGTAAGTGTGATTATTTTATTTGAGAAATGGTTTACGATCTTGAAGATGACTTCTTATCATGACTCTCTAATTGGTGATAAGTTTGTAAGCTTTTGAGAATTGGTGATGACCTCCCATCATGATTCTCTAATTGGTAATAATCTTGTAAGCTTTGAAAAGAGGGGGAATAAATCCTTGTAATATTAAGTACACTAAACCTATCTTAAAAAATAGAAATTACAATTAAAGATAAATGTACCACCGTGAGTACTTTGAACTCCCAGCATCCATGTTCAAAGATCTCCATGAAAAAAGATATCAAGTTCTGAAATTTTGTTGAGGGATATCATGAGATTTGTCCTCTACATTGTATCGTGAAAGTTTTTCAAATTTATATTTAGACTATGCATTTAATGGAAATATGGTATTAAATAGAATAAAAAATGAATCTAAACCATTTAAGAGATATGTAGTTATGTACTTATATGATTTTTTTTTCGTTCATCTTAGTCCTTGATGTCAAACAATTCTTATTGTCTTTTGATATTGGCTTTGCATGTGAAAATTAACAGGACATCAAAATGGAAAAATATTATGACTTTACAACAAATATGTCTGTCATTTCTTCTCCATGACACAATCATCATACAATAAAAAATATCACACTTAATAAACGCAACTTATAATTTTTTTGAGTCTTATGAGAGGTGAAATAATTAACTTAGCATGACAACATAAGTTCATGCCAAGGTGACAACCCTTCATGAGATTCAAAAATTCCAAAAGACGTCACTGTTAAACTAGTAGCAACAAGGAAGGTCTTCCTGCATGCATGTGTTCTTGCATGCAAAAGACTTAAAATAGGAAACCAATTGTATTTAATTTACTTTTCCTAATTTTATTTTGGAAAATAAATTAAAGTAATCTAAATTAACTTTAGTGAACCACTAGTTAAATTGAAAGTGAAATTAGGGTTTTTGCTTTACCTAAAGTTATAAAAGAGAGATCAATTGGTGGAGAGAACACACACACTTGTATTCTTACAGAGACAGGATACAGACAAGGAGAGAAAGCCAGACAAAGGATTTAGCCGAGAAGACGGAGGACCTAGCAGCAGGATCATCAAGCTTCGTATAGCTGGGTTGTACACTCACACAGGAGGGTGTTGAGGTTTAGCTGGGATTTTCCCAGTGATTCTGTCGGGTACTACATTCGCCAGGTTTGGGTGAATTTGCAGTGATTGTAAAAGTTCCATATTTTCTCATAATAAAATCTATATCTGACTGCTGCACCGGTTTTCCCATCTTGGTTTTTTCCAGGGGTTTCCATACCCAAACTTTAATAGTGTCAATATCGTGATGTGATGTTGTGATTTATTTCTCAGTTGTATATTCTGCTGCATACTGTAAAAGATATTCATGTGTGGTTATCAGTTGATATTTTGCATGCACTATTTAGCCCTTGTTGAATATTAAAGGAAAATTTACATGGTATCAGAGCTCTGGTGAGCTAAAGCTGAGAGATTTGCAGAATCAATGATATATCAGGGGCAGATCTATAGGAAGACATAAACCTAGACTTCCAGATCTAGGGTTTGACAGGTACACTTCACTATGGCCGTGTAGTTGAGAGTTGAGGATAGACTCCAAAGTGCTCAAAACATTCCTACATGGAAAGAAAGGATCACAAGGATCTTGGACGTCAGTGATGCAGAGGAGCACATTGACTCCACGAAGGTTGCACCCACAGATCTAGCATATTTAGCAGCTTGGAAGAAGATTGATTCCAGAGCCATGATAATTATCATGGATGGAGTGAAGGACCATATAGTCCCTCACCTTTCTGGTAAGAAGACCACAGCAGAGATGTGGACGGATTTGGAGATTCTGTACCAAAGAAAGAACGAGAACCGGAAGATGGTGTTGCAAGAGAGGATGCGCAGCACCAATATGGACAAGGGATAAGGAGTGGTGCCTTATCTCACGAGGCTCACACAGATCAAGGATGAGCTTGGAGTTGTTGGCTCTAAGACAATGGATAAGGAGTTAGTTTGGATAGCCCTCAATGGCTTCTCTAAGCCATGGGACACCTTTGTCAAAGGTGTTGTGGCTAGGGAGAAGCTCCCTGATTGGAAAAGACTATGGGATGATTTTGTGCAGGAGGAGACCCACATGGGTCAAGGATCAGGCTCATCCAGCAGTGCCCCACAGATTGTGTATGAGAAGGCTCTAGCCCTTACAGGGAAGAGCAAGGGGAAGGAAAAGAGGAAGGAGGATGGTAAGAAGAACCTTGACATGTCATAGGTCAAGTGTTTTATCTGCCACAAGTAGGGACACTTTGCCTCCTAGTGCCCAGATAGGAAGAAGAAGAGTAACACTCAAATGGATGGATTTGCAGAGGTGGATGAGTTCAGCAGGAACTTCGATGAGCAGTTATGTTTGATAGCTTGCATGGCAAGCACCACAAGGAGAAACATATGGTACATTGACAGTGGAGCATCTAGTCACATGACTGGATAGAAGAGATTCTTCAAAGACTTGCAAGAGGGTGGAACACGGATCCACATTGAGCTGGGTGACGATGCGCGGTATAAGGCTCAGGGAGTTGGCACCGTTTCATTTGAGAGGGAGTCTGGCAAACCCCTCAGTTTTGTTGATGTGTTATATGTTCCAAGACTGACCAAGAACCTTATATCAGTCTCCACTCTTGAGGACAAGGGCTATCAAGTGAAGTTTCGTGACCATAGAGTGTACATCAGACCCAAGGGGTCAGATAGGAGCTTGCATCGGGTGATTGGCAGAAGGAGAGGGAAAGTGTACAAATTACACTTTGAGCCTGCAAAGGCTCTAGTTAGCAGCATCAACAACAGTTAGGGTGAGTTGTGGCATAGGAGGATGGAACACTTACACCATGGAGCACTGAATCATTTGAGACAGGAAGTCATTGGAGTTCCTCAGGTACAGGAGGAAAATCATAACTACTATAAGGGTTGTGCTTTGGGGAAGAACATCAGGAAGCCTTTCCCACAGAGTGAGCATAAGTCTAAGGAGCCCTTAGACTTGGTGCATTCGTATGTATGTGAACCTATGAGTGTCCATTCGTTCAGTGGTTACAATTAATGTGTAACCTTCATTGATGGCTATTCCAGGAAAACCTGGATCTATTTCCTGAAGGCCAAGTCAGAGGTATTTGAGAGGTTCCAAGAGTTCAAGACTCTTGTGGAGAACCAAACAGGAAAGAAGATTTTGAGTGTTGAGGACAGATAATGGGGGGGAGTACACTTCCAATGAGTTCATGGAGTATTTTTTGGCTGAGGGGATCAACAAGGAGCACACTGTACCCCATACCCCACAGCAAAATGGAGTTACAGAGCGAAAGAACGGGACTATGGCTGGAGCAGCCAAGGCCATGCTATTTGATCAGGGATTACCACTATTCCTCTGGGTTGAGGCATACAGGACTGCAATATAAATTCAAAACAAGTGTCCCCACACAAGCACTAGGCCATATGTGAGTCACATACGCATATTTGGTAGTGTCTGCTATTGTCATGTTCATGCTGACAATAGGAAGAAGATGGACCCTTTTGGAGAGAAGGGGTTACTTTTTGGTTACAATGAGATTTCAAAGGCATATAGAGTTTACATTCCTACTCACAAGAGGATCATTGTGAGTAGGGATGTCCAGTTCGATGAGGATAGGGCCTTGTGGAGTTCTCTGGACTTACCAGCAGAGCAGTAGCCAGCACAGGAGTCAGGAGTCAAGTTGGAGGAGTTAGATGTATAGGTACAGGTACAGACATAGAGCATAGGTTCTAGTGGTTAGAGGGAGTCAGGTGGACAGGATCCTTTAGTCATTGACTTGAAGGATGAGCTGCAGCAAGAGACGGATATCCAGAAGTCGCAGTAGGTTGAAACTAGGCCAAGGCCTAAGTGGTTTAGATCCACAGTGTAGGATTCAAGGTAGGTAAATCCTCCATAGACATATTTTAGATGGATTGTACCACCAGAGAGGCTTAGTTATATGGAACTGATGACAAAGTTGATTAATTATAAACCTTCTAGCTTTGGGGAGGTTGCACAACATGATGTGTGCCAGGAAGCTATGGTTGAGGAGTATCACTCCATTATGAAAAACCAAGTATGGGAGGTTGTGCCGAGGCCACAAGGGAAAAAGGTGGTGGGATCTAGATGGATCTACAAGGTGAAGCATGCAGCAGATGAAAATGTGGAGAAGTACAAGGCGCGCTTCATGGCAAAGGGGTTTTCACAGAAGGAGGGTATTGATTATGAGGAGACCTTCGCCCCTGTTGCCAGGTATTCTTCCATTCGGACCATTATCTCACTAGCAGCTGAGATGGGTTGGCATGTCCATCAGATGGATGTCAAGACTGCCTTCCTCAACGGAGTTATAGAGGAGGAGGTGTATATTGAGCAGCCAGAGGGGTTTGATGTGGAGAACAGGGAGACGCATGTATGCAGATTGCATCGAGCTCTTTATGGGCTCAAGTAGGCACCTCGAGCATGGTACTTGTGGATTGACAACTATCTACAGGAGATGGGATTTCAGTGGAGTGAGGCTAAGCACAACCTGTACTTCTTGACAGGTGAGGTGCCTCTCATACTGGTCTTATATGTGGATGATCTCTTTTTGGCAGGGGACGAGAGGTTGATTGGAGACTGTAAGTCCAACCTTGTAGTAGAATTTGAGATGAAATACCTTGGGCTGATGCATTACTTTTTGGGCTTGGAGGTTTGGCAAAGAGATGGATGCTTCTTCATCGGATAGGGGAAGTATGCAGTAGAGATCCTGAAGAGATTCAAGATGGAGGACTGCAAGCCTATGGCCATACCTCTAGTTTCCAACTGGAGGAAGATTGATGCATTGGGATCAAACGGATTTGATCCTACCTTGTATCGTCAGCTTATCGAACTACTTATGTATTTGGTCAACACTCAACCAGACATCAGCTTTGCAGTCAACTCTTTGAGTCAGTTCATGGTGGACCCTCAGAGAGTGCATTGGACGGCTGCGAAACACATACTTCGCTACATCAGAGGTACAATGGAGTATGGATTGGTTTACGAGTGCAGGGGGAGTGTACAGTTAGCAGGTTTCATAGATGTTGACTGGGCAGGATGTGTAGAGGACCGAAACAATACTTCAGGTTTTTGTTTCAGCATCAGATCAGGGTTTGTCTCTTGGTTCAGTAGGAAGCAGAAGTCAGTTGCATTGAGCTCGGCAAAGGCTGAGTACATGGAAACCAGCATGGCTACTTGTGAGGGTATGTGGCTGAGGAAGTTACTTGCAAGGTTGTTCGAGTGTGAGCTAGAGGCTACAATAGTTCACTGTGACAATCAAAGTGGCATCATGCTATTTGATAATCCAATGTTCCATGACCGAAGCAAACACATAGACATCAGATACCACTTCTTGAGAGATTGTATTCAAAGGGGAACCGTTCGGTTGGAGTACATACAGACAGATGAGCAGGTGGAGAAAATTTTCACCAAGTAACTTTGCAGACAGAGTTTTGTGAAGTTCAGGGATAAGCTGGGGTTGTTACCAAATCCCTTCCTCGTTGAGAGGAATGTTAAACTAGTAGCAACAAGTACAAAAACACTTTGGTGGTGATTAATAAATCTCAATCTCTCATAATCAATCCAGAATATCCAACTTGTCTAGTATTGAACACTTGCACCCATCAACTAACCCACAACATCATACCAATCACATGACATTGAAGCATTTCTCCATCAATCAACAAACGGTAGCAACAAATCAAGTCCAACAATTGCATGTTACTACTCTAAATGAGGAAGAAGAGTGAGAAAGGTTATTTCTCACCAAGTTCTAGAAAACATGTCCATGTTATCATCAATAGTATAAGTTGGAAAAACATTGTTTACATTGATGCAACAAAGAGATTGACACTAAAATTTGTTGACCACCCTCAACCTTACCCTTTTGCATGGATGCAACAAGAGAAGGAAATGATTGTTAAGAAGAAATCAACATTTCATACATGACCAATTATTGTTGGATGAATTCATATATGATGTTGCACAACTAGAAACATCTGATGGCATTCTTAATCGACCATATCTTTGGAATCAACATGGGAATCATGAAAAATTTCGACCTTTGAAATGGCATGTACAAGTAAACGGAAACTCCTAAACCATCCTAAAATGTTCACCATTCCAAGCGCTACATATTATGTGTGTGAAGCAAGATCGAAAGATCATTACACATCTACAAAAGTTCATTATAATCATTATCAAGAAGGGAAGAGAACTAGGAATGATTAGCAGATTTATGTTATCAACAAGAAAAGGGACATATGTTGGATAGTAACAAAAACAACAACTAAATGCAACCCTGAAATATTATAGTAATATGTTTGAGGAGCCAAAATTAGTACCCTGGTTCCTCACATTGTTCAGTACAACATTAGATCAATTTGGTTCTTGGATTGTCACTACAAATGGACCACTTTAATGGGGATGTTTATTGAAGAATGATTCTATTATATTCAAGACCACATCAAAGCTAGAAAAAAACCGACCGATATCTTCACCTTCCAGTGCCTAAGAAAGGTGGCACATGGCACTCATGTATAGAATATTATAGAGCACTCAATAAGATAACATGGTTCCTTTATTCGGAGTTAATGACTTTCAAAACGAGAAGGTGTATGAAATATTAGTTTCAAATCAAGAGGATGACTATGTGAGTGGTTAGTAACTCCTTTTGGTAGAGAGGATGACATTCATGAGATTGATAAATGATGTGTTTTGACCATTCTTAAACAATTTTGTGTGGTGTAACTTGAAAGCATGCTACTTTTCATAAAATATTGATATGAACATCTTTAACATTATGAATAAGTGTTGCAGACACTGCACCAACATATGTTGCGGGTAAACATTTCTAAATATTGATCACTTTCTATTATTATCGTCAAGTACCATTTCCAAATGGTGATCATTTTCTATTACATAAATCAAGCACCTTGAGTTTGTCACCAAAATAGTAGGAATCATAGTTGACCCTAACAAAGTGGCAATGATTCACAACTAGGTTGTGCCAAAGAACATCATGGGTTTTAGGGATTAGTTAATTTTTACAAATGATTTGATATAGGGTTTGAACACCTAACTTGGCCACTCAATCAAATATTAGAGAGGGAACATGAAGAAACAAGTTTCATCTAGATTGAGAACAATAATGGACATTAGAAAAAGTAAAAAGGAAGTTATGCAATGCACCTTTGCTTGCAGTTCCATATTCATATCATAATTTTGAGATAGAAGTTGATGCATCAAAATATGCTATGGGTGCTATTTTTACACAATGTGGCCATTCCATTGCATTTTTTAAGAGGCATTTAATGACCATACACAACCATTCAACTTCTGACAAGAAATTGTATTCCATTGTTCAAGTTGTTCACTAGTGAATACGTTATATGTTGGGAAAGGAGATAGCGTCTAATTATGATCATAAACCACTTCATTTTATGCAAATTAAATGCATGAAATATGAAATGGATGAATTTCTTACTATGATTTCATTTGGTTATCAAATATCAATAAGGAAGAGATACCCACGCATGCACTTCTTAAGAATCAAAGTAAAGTCCCCTTGGGACCTTTTAAAAGTTCCTCTTAAAGCCTTTGTATTGCATAATTCTTAAGTCAAATTTGGAAAAAAAATGAGGTTGTATACAACCCATCCCTTGACCTCATAAAATGGGAAAGGTTTTGAGGTTGCAGAGAGCCCATCTTTTACTCTCATATTTGAGCAATATTTAGAGGCCATAATGATCCCATCACCCACCCTCATATATTTCATATTTAGACAAGGTTTGGAGGTTTCACGGTTCGTAATCCCTCTCTTTCATATGTTTTATAAATCATATGAACATTTCAAAATAATAAAACAAAGTCCAAGCGTAGTTGGTGGTATTTAGAAACAACATTACAACATTACATAGTATAGTACTATATCTTTATCAATCCACACACATGATTTATTATTAACATACTTGATAATAGATAAATCCAGTTTTTCATCTCTTTATACTTAAGTGTGTGACTAATCTTATTGGAATTAAGGTTGATTAGGTAACCTTTGATCACCGAAAGCAACCCCAAACAATTATGCAACCCATGTTTTCCTCCTTGTTATGTGACCATTCAATTAGTTGACATTATTTGGACCTATAACAAGTCCAAAAACATATCATCTATCATCTATGTCATAATAATTGGTAATGGGTCTTTTATATCCTCATTTATTCTTCTATTTTATTTATATTATTTCCTCTAGATTATTAATTTTTTAACTCCCCTCTTCTTTGAATATTAAATATTCTTTCAAAACCATTATATATATTTTAATGATAAGTAAAATATCAAAACAAATCTCAAACTCAACAAATATTCACTACTACAACTAATCATGCAAAAGGCTTTCATCCACGAGCCAGAGCCAGCTATACAGATCAGTGTGAGCGGAGTTGAGCTACTTTTTTTTTTATCAATCTGTATGTAAGTGTTATCATTTCATCATTGTATTGCCTGGCCTATGAACGCAACAACTTCAAAACACTCACATTTATATTTATAGCTAGCGGGAGAGCGTTGACATGGTTGCGCAGTCTTTGAGTGGGTGTATGTGTTTTGTTTATTGTTTCTTTCGCTTTTGCTTTTGTTTCAATATTCGAATTAATTGTTGACAATTATACGAGCTAGTAGTAAATTATTAATTATTAGCAATTATGCAACTATGCTGGTGGTAATAATAATAATTGTCCTTTGATTGGTCGGTAGTTAATTGGGCTTAACGGGTTGCCTTCAGAATTTGCGGAGCGAAGGCTCTTGTTAATTTTCCCTTGACCCTCGCTTCCAGTTCAGAAAAAGGATGGGTCGTGGGTCACATGGCGCATAAGAGGAAGAGAAAAAACTACGGAGGAGGGCGAGGTGTATTCCAAAAAGTTGGGGAAGTGGAAGGGTGAAAATTAATGAGCCTGCGATAGAGCAATGATCATTGCCACATGCTTATTAATGATTATTGAATCTCAAGATGATAAGATCTAACGATCAATAATGAGTCTAAGGCAGCAATATTCAAAGCTAAAGCTAAAACAATAAGAAAATGAATGTTAAACTTTGCAGATGATGAACGATATGGAAATGAATGTTAAACTTTGCACATGAATTTTCTTTCATTATGATTTTTTATCATTTTATTATTATTTTAATTAAGAAAATGTATTGTTTAGTTACCAGATCATTTGCAACAACTGATTTTTGAAGTTTGTAATATTACTACTCCAGGTTGGAAACATTGAAGCGAATCTATTTCGTTCAATTTGAGGATATACTTATAATCTATTTTCATTTCTATTTGTTAAATGAGTACCCAAGTGATTTGATATCACGTGAAATTAGAATTGATGCGGAATTGCTGATTCCATTCAAATTTGACCATTATTTGGGATTCTATGGAGGTGGGTGTTTATAAATAATCCCATCCTAATTTTACCATTAAATGGGATTTCATGAATGCTGTTTTTGTTTTTATAAATAAAATACCAAAATGGGATTTCATGAATGTTGTTTTTGTTTTTATAAATAAAATACTAAAAATAATTAGTGGGAAAAATATCATAGAAGTATTATATAGCTACTTTAGGTTAAAAAAATAAGAGCAAATTTATTTGTAATTTTTATGTTTATTTTTATAGTTTTTATAAATTTGTTTCTATAATAGTTAGTTAAATCATAAAAAAAATTCATATACCAGAGTTTAGTTATGGTTATTCAATATTTAATTAGATTATAATTTAGGAATAAAATTATTATTATAGATAACATTGAAAATTTAAATGTCAACATAGTATAAAGTTAATTTAATTTAGATTCAATCCAATATATCATGGTATAGATATCCCAAAACTAAAGAGTGGTTGTGGAAAATTAATTGTAAGGTCAAAAAAACAATTCGTTTAATACAATGGCAAAATTACATACACAATGAATAATGCAAATACAAAAGAGATGTCTACAACTTTATATGCCTTTTGTATCATCAAATGATATGAACAATAAGGAGGTGAATAAAGAGATTACTAATTGGCGAGGGTCTCGTTTGTCATTATTTTCATATGGTTGCAAATCAACATTGGGTCTTGTTCCTTGAACATTAATCTTGTATTTAAGTTTAATTGTCTCGATCAAACAACATCAAATGATATGAATAATAATAGGTCGGTGAATAAAGATAATGCAAATTTGTGATGCCCTTCCTTCTTAGTGTTTTCATTTGGTCATAAGCTTATTTTCTTCATGATCTTTTATTTTATTTTATTGTTTGTTAGTTCACATGTTTTTTTCAAGTTTGATACTCCTATGGCTAGAGGGTAATTAAATAGTTTAGATCTTGTTTTCTTGATTGGGAAGGAATATATTTGTATGGAAATTAGTTGATTTAGTTAGATACACATTGGAAATAATAATTATTTATGCAAGTCTTCCAAGAGTATGCTTTGACAAATTGTTTTCAAAAGAAGCAAAAATTAGCGTTGTATATAAAATTATGATAGAATTTTAAGTTTCAAATCATTTTATTGATGGTCGGAAACTTAGGGTTGGATGACTGTGAAAATTTGTTGGATTTTTTTTTCTTTTCTGTTATAAATTTGTGGCAAAAGTGTCATATTTCTATAAATTTTGCCTTATAGCAACTGTGGTAACATTGCCACCTCGTGGCTCTTGTTAATTGACAATTTTTTCATTTCCTATTTGTTGAGCGATTATTTTTTGTATCCTTCAAAAAGTTTTGGTCGGATCCATTAATATTGAGACATTTATAAAACTCCAACACAATTTATTTTGGAAAAAATCATTACAATTTGAAGTGTTAAAATTCTCATACTCAAGTGACAAAAATAATATGAAAATTTTTTCATTAGTAATTTAGAAAAACTTAAGGGCCATTTTTTAATTAGGCATGTGTGGAGTACTATAAGTGAGAGATTGTTTTGGTTTTTTAGTATTGAGGGAGGGGGAAAGGACTAGAAACAAACATATTTACACCACAACCAATCAATCATTAAGAAATTTATGGGGATCAAGTTGGAGGTCGATTTGAGAAATTTTATGGTGATCGAGTTGGAGGTCGATTTGAGGTCGATTTTTATGACATATTTATGGTGATCGAGTTGGAGGTCGATTTGAGAAATTTTCTTGGAGCGGATGATTTGATGGCGTTTAGATCGAGGCCCTACTGTAGATCTTCTACAAAATGTACACCTGGAAGGCTGACATTAATGGTAACCTGACTGCTTTTATGTTGGAATTATGAGGTGATTAATGTGACTCTTCCGGAGATTTATTGATGGTGTGAAGAGTTTTTGTACTCGTATCCTGGTGGATTTTTATCCTTGGTGCTGGTGTCAGGGTTTTAATATCTATTTTGGTATTTTTGCGGTCTCATTTGGAGGACGCTGTCTTGACTGGTTTCTCTCTGGTGAGTGGAGATCGATCTTTCTTGGAGGCCTCTTCCGGAGATTTATTGATGGTGTGAAGAGTTTTTGTACACATATCCTGGCGGATTTTCCTTGGTGCTGGTGTCAGGTTTTTATTATCTATTTTGGTATTTTTGTGGTCTCATTTGGAGGACGTTGTCTTGTCTAGTTTCTCTCTGGTGAGTGGAGATCGATCTTTCTTGGCGGCCGTAGTTTCGACTGGGTTTATGCTGGTTACTATTGACTGATTGAGAGGATATCGCTTCTCACTGCCACATCTGGTTTATCCCTATTACCGGTGTTTATTTCTTGCAACATTGTGGTTTCTATGGCGATTTCTTGGAGGTAAGCTCTAACTGTTATTACAGTTTTCATTTGAAGTTTTTTTTGACGATTACCGGACATATGGAATGGGGTCGGTTTGTTGTTTATTTTGTTTTGGTGAGTTATAATTGTGAGCAATTAGGATCTATTTTGGGGATTCTTGAGTTTTCTCCGTAGCTTGAAGGATCTTGGATCTAGGTTGGGGATTATCTTTGGTGTGATTGTTATGTCGCTTCAGGCGACGAAAAATCTGGCACGTACTCCGCCAGGCTGCCTGAAATGTATTAAGCAGGGTTTAGGAGTTGAGAAGCGGGTTTCGGCGACTTATGTGCCTTTACAGTTTAGCCCGGGAGACATGGGAGTGTCTGTTCTCGGTCCGAAAATTGATGTCGTTAAACTTGATTCTGTTTTGGATGGGGTTAATTCTGTTTTTGACCGTCTGGATGGCGAAACTCTGGGTGGGCGATCGAATGATATTTGCTCACCTGTGTTGAGTCCTATATTTGCTTGTCTTGTCGGTTCTGTTCCGTCGAGACATTTGTCATGTTTCAGGAAGGGTTTAGGTGAGGATAAACGTGTATCTTCAATATATTCTTTGGCAAAGGTTATGGGAGATAGGAATTTGTTATGTATGGGTCCTATGCACGAGGATTTTAATCCTGGTTGTTCGGAGTTTGGGAGTTTTTAGGTCTCTTCGTGTTTGGAAGGAGGAGTCAAGAGAGGTGGGCATGTTAAACCAATCTCTCAGTCGATTGAACTGTATGCAGCGGAGATGAAACCTTTGGTAACTGTTTCTGATGCGTCCTTGGTAGCTGGGTCTTGTGATTATGGGACAATGCCTTCGGTTGTTAAATCAGTACCGGAGGGGTTTTTTTTGAGGGGTATTGATGAGGTTAATGATGTTGGTGATGATCCTTTGTGCGCTGTGGAAACGAATACTTTTTCAGAACCCATTACTCGTCATTTGGATTCGGAGGTTATTAAGACAGGGCAATGTTCTGCATGCCCTGGGAAAAGTATTTTGGTTGGGAACATACCTTCTTCATTGAGAACGGGTCTCCATCTGGATACTTTGGGTATCTTGAACTGTGAATTCAAGGGTGCTAGTGATCATATTCATAATGGCTCTAGTTATCAGGTTGACAAATCGGAAAGTCTCAAGGAAGTTGGGATGGATCAAGGGTTTAGTGAAGGTATGAATGCCTATTTGGGATTTACTCCTAATTCAGATGGGAATCATGTTTCTATCAGGTCTACGGATTCTGATAATGAACATGTGCATGCTCCTTCATCTTCTGTTAACAAGGGGACTTCTAAGTCTATGAAGCGGCAACCTAAACCCATTAAGAAGATAAATCAGGTTTTAATGACTCTGGGGGAAGATGTGCTTTTAAATGATATCGTTCTCACCAACGCTTTAACCTTGGTTGGGAGGTTTGGAAGGTGTAAGTTTAATGATGAATCTTTGCATGGGTGGGCTGAGAAGGCTTGGACTGATGTTATTAGTACTCATCCTGAGATTTTTATGCTTCCAAGGGGCTGGATAGCTTTTAAATTTTCTTCTGTGGATTACACTGATAGGATTCTGGCTGGATTTTGGAGATGGGATAAAGCTGGCCGCTCTCATCAAGCGATTGACGCCCTTATTTGATCCGTGGAAGGAAAGGTATGATCAAGTTCCTATTTGGGTCAAACTCCCAAACTTACCCTTTGAATACTGGTCTTCTGATTTTTTCAGACTTGTTGGTAATACCTTGGGATCACATTTGGAAACTGATTTTACTTATTTGCATTCTGGGGTTCGCTGTATGGGCTGGGTTCTTGTTCTATTAGATTTTCGTTTTGGATTACCTGCTGAACTAGTCATTAAAAAGGGTAGTAGTGACTTTTATCAGCCACTGGATTATTTGGTAATTCCCTTTAGATGTTATAGATGCCATGGGTTTGGACACTTGGCACATGAATTCTCTCTCCCCTTTAATAAACATTCTTTTACCAAAGTTTGGAGAGTCAAAAAAGGTGGGAATCAGTCTGATGCAAAGGTTGGATCATCTGTGGAAGAGAATTTGGATATGCATTCTGTTTCCCTTGAGCCTGAACCTTTACCCAAACTTAAATCTTTAAGCATTTCCAATTCTCTGGACGAACTTGGTAACTTTCCATATCTTAGCCAATCCTCTGTGGCCTTATCTTCTACTGATCCGAATATTTCATTGAAGGAACTGGGTTTTGTATCTCCTTGTAAGGCCTCCCCCATTGTTAGTAAGGGTTATTATCTTCGCTCGTGTTCGAAATCTGTTCAAGAGGTTTTTCGGCCTGTCAAGGATAAATCTGGGAATCATAAAGCAGTTAAGGGGCTGAATGGGGATGAAAAAGTAATACATTCTGTGATGAATGGTGTTGGGGCGCTTAGAGCATCTGCCCTTAACAAGGTTTCCATATGATCCTTTTGACTTTAAATGTTAGGGGTTTGGCTAGCCTATCCAAGAAATTAGCGGTTAAAAGATTTATCGATCAACATGTAGTTGATGTTATTTTTTAACAAGAAACAATGATTGAAGGGTGCTTTCTGGTTCAAGAATTGGAACATATGATTTATGGTTGGCAATTCATTTCGGTGGATGCTATGGGCAGATCTGGTGGACTTATTTTGGGCTGGAAGTCTTGTAATTTTCTTTTTCATAATGCCTGGTCCATGAAAGTAGGGTTGTGTGCTGTTTTATTTTCTTATGATTTACAAAAGGAAATATCCTTTGTTAATCTTTATGCGCCTTATCAGGACAGGGTAACTTTCTGGAATAATTTGATTAAGATGGACTGTTTCTCATTTCCATTTTTAGTTTTTGGGGGCGATCTTAATTTTTCCTTGGGACTTTCTGAAATTTGGGGGGTTAAAGCACAAGCCGATCCTTTAACTAATTTTTTTCATAATCTGTTGGAGAGCTTGGGGATTGTTGACATCAATCCTTTGGTGTCTATTCCTACCTGGAGTAATCGTAGAGTTGGTTCTGAGGGTGTTTGTAAAAGGTTGGATCGTCTCTTAGTATCGGCTAATTTCCTAGATTGTGATTTCCTTCTTAAACAATGGATTGGGTGTGGAGGTGTATCTGATCATCAACCTGTCTTCTTGCAAATTTCTCCTCAGTCTCCTAAGGCCCATTGTCCTTTCAAGTTTAATGCAGGTTGGTTGGATCATATTGACTTGGTTGAAGCATTAAAAGATTCTTGGGTTCTCTTTGATGCTCGGTCTGCTTTATCTCCTATTGCTCAATTTTGTGAGAATCTTAAATGAATTAAAGCGATTTCTATTAAGTGGTCTCTGAATAAAAATGGGCAGAATATTAAAGATTTGGTTGATATTGAACTTGAGTTGAAAAGGTTTTATGACAGGAATAATTTTGGTTTTATATCAGACGTTGATAAAGATTTACTGATTGAGATTGAATCACGTAAGAGCTCTATTCTTCTTTTCCAGGAAAAGGAAGCCTGCCAGAAAAGTAGGGCGTTATGGTTGAGTTGTGGTGATGACAATACTCCTTTCTTTCACAAATTTGTTGCTCATAGGAAATGTCGCAATTCTATTTGGAAACTTTATGATGATTCTGGAAATCTTGTGGAAGGATCTGAGGCTATAACTGAGGCTGGGGTTCAGCATTTTGAAATCCTGTTTAAAGAAGAAGATGACCTCCATCTTCCAGAGATTGTTCATAGTGCTGGTCATTTCCCATCATCTGTCTCTGAGGATGAAAATGCTGAGCTAATGAAGGCTATTACTCTTAAATATATCAAGCATATTTTATCCATCAGCAAAAATGATAAGAGTCCTGGACCAAATGGTATTCTTGTTGAGGTGTATAGATGTATGTTTGATGTTTTGGGTGAGGACATTTTAAGAGTCATTGAATTGTCCCGGATAAGTGGCAAAATCCCAGGTGTCTTTAATTCTACCTTTCTTGCCCTAATTCCTAAGACTGATCGTCCCTTATCTTTTGAGGACTTTAGGCCTATATCTCTGTGTAATTTTGTATACAAAATTATTGGTAAGATTATCTCGATCAGAATCAGAAAGGTCTTGGGTAGATGTATTTCTGGTGAACAGTTTGGGTTCTTGCCGGGAAGGCAGATTCACGATGCTGTAGGTGTCATTCAGGAAGGTATGCATTCTATGCATGTTAAATCCTTAAAAGCTGTCATGATTAAGATCGATCTATCTAAAGCTTATGATCGAGTCAGCTGGATCTATCTTCGGGTTATTCTAGCAAAAATGGGATTCACAGGAAATTTTATTGCGTGGGTTATGAGTAGTCTATCTTCTGTTTCTTTTTCTTTGCTTATCAATGGTGTTGCTACCAATTTTTTTAAATTTGGTAGGGGAATCAGACAGGGGTGTCCTTTGGCACCACTTCTATTTCTTATTATGGTTGAAGGCCTTGGGAGGGCTATTCTTTATGCTAAACTCTGTGAGACTTAGCATGGTTTATCTTTTGGTAATGATACAGTTTTAATTCATGTACTCTTTGTGGATGATATTGTCATGGTAAATGATGGTTCTGAACAATCTCTCTCTACTCTTTATGAGATTTTATTGCATTTCTGTAAGGCATCTAGGATGCAAATTAATGATAATAAATCATCTTTATACTTCTCCTGTATGGAAGATTCTGAAGTTATTACATTACAGAATATCTTCAGTTTTCTTGTTGACAGAATTGAAAATGGTATGAAGTACCTTGGGTTTCATCTTAAAACATGCAGATACCTTATTAGGGATTGGGATTGGCTGATTATTAAAGTTGAACAAAGGATTCCAAATTGGAGCTTCTGTTGGTTTTCCAAAGGAGGAAAGTTGATCTTGATTAAAGTTGTTTTAGAGGCCATTCCAGTCTATTGGATGCATTTTTGGGTACCCATGGGAGTCATAGACAAAATCAGAAAGCTTTTTTTTAATTTTCTTTGGGCTAGTAAACATAACTCTTATGGTTTACCCTGGATTTCATGGAAGTTACTTGCTATGCCTAAATCTATGGGTGGATGGGGACTTAAAGTCCCTGTTTTATTTTCCAAGGCACTTGCAGCAAAAAATGTCTGGAATATCATTCATGGTTCGGGTTTATGGGTTAAGATTGCAATACAGAAATATATTTATCCAATGAATATTCTGGATTGGATTAGATCTACTGTTAAAAAGAAAAAGAACATTTCTATCTGTTGGAAAGCTGTTCTTTGGGCATTTGATCTCATTGGAAATTTTCTGGTCTGGAAGATTGGTGCTGGAAATGCTGTTCGTATTGGTTTAGATCCGTGGCTCTAGATGTAAATGGAGACATGCTCTACCTTGTCCTATGCTAGAAAAATTACATTTGGCTTGTTTTCATTTCATTTCTGATATTGGAATTCATTGTATATCTGGTTTGATGTCTCAAAAATGGTTATCTGCAGATACCATTGGATTTACTGACCCTCTTGAGATTGATGCTTGGAATGGATATATTGCCATTCTCAAGTCTAGCCATGTTAGACTCTCTGTTGCAGCTGATTATCTTATCTGGAATTTATCTAAAACAAGTAAGTATTCTCCTAAAGAGGGTTATACTGAGCTTATGAATAGAGAAGTGGACTCGATCTGGTGGTGGAAGGTCATATGGAAGATGAAGTGTCCCCTAAAAACAAAAAATTTTAGTTGGTTTCTTCTTTCTGGTAAAGCATTGACCTGGGATGTTCTCTGTATGAGGGGTAGAGAAGGTCCTAGAAGGTGCTTTTTATGCAAACAGAGTTGTGAATCCAATTTTCATATTGGTGTGGATTTCCCTTTTACTCAATCTGTTTGGTCAATTATTGAGGATCATTTGAAACTTAATAATTTATGGAATGGAGAGTCCCTGTCTGTTTGTTTTAAAAACTGGTGTTTTATTACAGATGTGGTATTTATCAAACCTTTACCAATCATTGTACTCTGGTTTATATGGATAGCAAGAAATAGGTCTTGTTTTGAGGATCTTGTCACAACCCCTGCATAGGTATCTAGCTACAGCTTGGGTATGATGAAGAATTTACCACAGTCCATATCTGTGGCCTCTATCAGATCAATTTTTGTGGAAGAAATTGATAAAACTTATGCATGGGGTTACTTTGATGGATCTGCTGCTAGGGACCCAATGATTTGTGGGGCTGGAGGTATATTTTTCATATCTGATATTCATTATGTTTCTTTCAAAGCAAGTTTAGGCTTGGGTACTAATAATTATGCAGAATTATGTGCTCTTAAGCTTCTTCTTAGGCTGACTCGGATGAATAATTTGGATAAAATTCAAGTTTTTGGGGATTCCAGGTTAGTTATAAACTGGGCATCTGGTAAGTATCGTTTACTAAATACTGAATTAGCCATGATTCTTCAAGATGTTCATTGTTTAGCTGATAGTCTTGATTATGTTTCTTTTAAACACATTTATAGGGAACGAAACTATAAAGCAGATGCTTTGGCTAAAGCAGGTGGTAGCATTCTTGAAGGATCTTGGAGTATTTGTGAACAGAGAGGCGAAGACAATGTGGAAACCTTTCAGGTTTTCTAGTTTATGAAGCTCAGGTTCTATGGTACCGTGAGCTGTCTGATTTGCAGTTTAAGTGTGACAGTTTTTTCTTGATGAAGGCTACTTGCATTTTGATTTTTTCTGATAGTTCTTGTGAATACTTTGCTGGTTTGAAACTATGGTGATTTTAATGCTTGGGCATTTATGGTTTAAACTGATGTGATCAGCTTCCTGATTTTTGGCTCCACCCTTGATATATGATGCTTTGGATGAAAATATTATGCTTCATCTTGCCCCTCTGGTGATTTACAAGCAAATATACCGAGAGCATGACATGCGGGCTGATGACCTCTTAATAGGCACTGAAATGGATATGAACTTTCTTCGAAACACTGGATGAATCACTGGATGGCATGGAAACATGGCCAATTTATTTGCTGCTGAATTTTGCTTAGCATTTGATTTCAGTTAATGTGGTATGCTTTATTATTCATGTTGAGACTACTTCAGCCTACTAGTTTGGCTCTGGTCTGTTTTCTTGTGATCACTTTCGATTCACAGTTTATCTGACCTGATTGATCAGGAATGATGAAAAAAGTCTGCTATGATCAGACTTATTTTTTTCTGCTGGATGGCTGTTAATACAGGCTTGATCTATGATTTGTTTTCTTTTTTGCTGAAAAGTAATGATACATTATACTCTTCATGAGGCAGTTTTCTGTATGTAATGACAACTTTATAGTTGCGTCAGATTTTGGATATTAATGGTACATTGTGCTCTTCATGAGGCAATTATCTGTATGTAATGTCAACTTTTTAGTTGGTTTTTTTGGTATAATGGACATTTAGGGCCATCTGCTGAATGTGAATAATATATTTACGATTTTTTTCTTTGGAAAAAAAAAACCAATCAATCATTAAGTTGTTAGGAGGAACCACTTCCTTGTGGCTTTGTTATCAAAGGTTATGGTATAGTTATCATCCATGTCAAATATTCAGTTAAGGGTGATAAGATTTTTAATTTATGTATAAAAGTAGGATAAGGGAATCTAATTTTCCCTCATCAAATTACTTGTGTTTTCGAGATGTAAGGACTCCCTTGCCTCTTCCCATTAATGAGCGTAGTGGGTGTCACATAGTTTTTTGCATATTTTAATGATGATAAGTGTCATTTCATATTGAAATTTCAACAAATCATTCCTATATATTGAAAATCGATGTAATTGCCCCTCCCCCATTATAGATATGACATGTTAGAGATTTTTCTAATGAAATCCCTTAAGAGTTCAAATCAATTAGTATCATATCCTTTTTGAAATTGTGTATGTTGCAATATGTGAAACATTATCTTAATCTAGCATGTTCAACATATCAGATATTTCACATGTTGAGTTAACAACACAATGATAGAAGAAATAAATTCTCCTTATGTATCTATGAAAATGTGCAAAACATTGTTGAAGATGTGTTACAAAAATAGAGAGAGATTATGTATGACCATTTTGTTGTGTTGATGGGAAATCATACCCATAAGGGTCCTTTATTAAAATCTAAACCCTAGAGTCAACACACCCTTCATTGGGAGGAAACCATTGAAGGTCAAACTAAGCATTGATATTCCATTATTTCGAGGTGAAATAGATGCAAAGGCACTCAATTAGTAGCTCTAACAAATGAAGTCATTTTATTGTTGATAAGAAAAATCATTTTTCTATCCTAAATTTTCCCTAAGCGCACTTTGCAAAAGGGGATCCTTCTCACAAGAGAGTACATGCGACCACAACACTTTTCTACAATTGATGCGTTGTTCCGTTTTATCACCTTCTTCCATCCTTATCCCAAATAGTCTCTGCTTCAAAGTCATTATGGCATTGTTAATTTCTAACTCGAATAATTTATTCAATGCTTCCTAGATGACCTTGGAAGACTTTGAAATTTCTATATGATGCTCATATGAATAATAAAAAAACTAGACCAATGATAACCATTACCTTATGCTACTTAATAATCCATTCAGATACCTCGTTGTCATTTGTTAGTTAATTGATTTGATGTTGACAACATCCCACAAATCTTTGTCTATTAGTAGCAATTTATATTTCACTTGCCAGGTATGAAAATCCCTACCCTCAAATTTTTCTACTAGGTGCAAAAGTTTGCATGATTATTTCCACCACCATAAATTGAATTGTCGCATTATATGTTAGGTTGGCCAATGAATTCATATTTACAAATGATGATAAAAATGTTAGACAAAGTTAACTCTATAAACACAATGGCTACAAGGACAACATAAAATCCCTCTTAACTTGAAAGGAGAGGCCCACCCTTTGCCAAATATTCCCTTGGAGAATTTTCCCCTTTTCTTTTGAAGAAGACTTGAAAAATGTGGATAAGAACTTGATTTATGCTAATTGTTCTTATGATATTTACCACGTCGATGATGATTAAATATATCATCTCAATTTTTCTTATAGACCTTGAAGGAGCCAACACATGAATGTCTCCATTGTTTGCTTCTTGGGACTATCACTGCATGGGATATAATAGAGACTTTATTCACTATAAGAAGTGTCCAATGCTGGACCTATATGCCCTTTTCACGTACTAATTAACATATTCATGAGAGAGAGAGAGTTAAATGCTTCAATTGCGTCTGAATGAGGGTCCTTCACAAAGTTCCTCAACAAATTCATCCTACTAATATAGTCATACTCAATGTTTATGAGAATGCATTGCCCACAAACTTGACATATTTGTTAAAGGGGGAGAATAAAGATAACTAGAATGTAGTGATGCCAAGCACACTCATTAGAAGCAATTGTAATAGAAAGTGGTGCCAATCCATAGATTATTTTAGAAATGCCTAAAAGGATTATGGATAAAGTTGCGAAAATATTTTGACCACTAATTCAAGTATTTGCTTTATCTTCTATACCATAAATTGATATTAATGTCCATCAAATTTGAATTCTATGCTTATAAATGAGGAGACATGCAAAAGACAACAGTTGGGGATTTGGGATGGTTCATCATAGAGAAAGTAATGATAAATTTTTTTTTTAATATGGATGTTAATCCAGTAGTATGTGAAGAAATTCCGAACGCAATTGTTTGGGACAATGATTTATCAACCCATTCTAAAGAACTTGATCTAAATCAACAATGATAAGAAGTGGGCGAAATAGCCCTTATAATATCAACAATGTTTCCTATAACAATGGAAATGAGGAATCCTACGATCAACCCATTCATCATTCATGGAACATCTTGATGATCAAATCAATAGAACCAATGGACATGTGATTAAAGAGCTATTGGTTGACCCAATGTTTGAATCATGGGAGGCGTTATTTCCTCTATCATATTATCCTGTCATAATGGGGTAGCAAATTCATGAAAAACAAGATAGTTAAGATCTAACGCTTGAGGCACATTTTTTTCTCAACAATATTTCTAAATAAATTTATGTATAAATGATTACTTGTGTTATGAAAAGACATGAAGGACACCCGACGAAGACCAAAATACTATATATATATATATTGCAATTTTGATATGTTCTTTCATATTTCTGCAATTTTGATCTTTGGAGATTTGTTGGTCACAAGGACATCATATGGACATGAGGAACACATTCTTGACTTAAGGTCCGTATTATTCATGAACAATAATTGGTCCAACCAATCTCAAATATTTGTTCATGTAAAGAATGTCCCAGAAAGAAAATCAACTTGGATTTGAAAAGGAACATTTGTAGTTTCTCCATGATCACAAAATTAAAGAACATATTAGGTACATGAATATGATTCAAAACTTGAATTCACAGCATCCAAGGGAAACGGGTCATTGATTATATCAAAATCAATAAGACATATCCTTATGATTATGGTCTCATGTCCAATCAAAGCCTTTTTGGGGTGGGGGAATTGGCATATTATCAAGCCGTATAGATGTCTTGAATCGATGAAAAAAATAAACTTTTATCCTACTATGTGATTGGCTTTCCTGGAAATATTAATATTCATGAAATGTGTTGTATGGTACACTAATGATAGGACGTAGGTTCTATTTTTTCTTGTAACAATAGTTACTTTCATCATTTTCTCTTGAACTTTTGTGTACAATAATGGTATTTTGGAGTTTAGAAATGGTTTGAGAGTTATTGCATGCCTAATAAGTAAAGTAACTTGGTATGATTTTGTGGTTCTAACAATTTCGTTGATTTGCATGTTGATGTGTTTTTCTTGCAATCCATATGAGTAAGCTCTAACCATGTATTTATAATGACTATATCAACTTAGCCTTTTTACAACATATTATAAAGGTGGGCATTTTTACAACGTATGGTAAAGTTTCATCATGAAAGACTTTCTTGAGTTTACATAGGGATTGGGAAAATCCTTTTTCCATGAGCCCTCTTTTGTATTTTTGGATCGAAATCCCTTCTCAAAAGTATTTGGGGTTCACTCCTAACATAATTATGTTAGGAATAAAATTAAACTCCCTTTGAAATTATTACAAGGTCTTTTTAAAGTCTTTGTAGTGCACAAGTCTTTTTAAAGATCGATAGAGCATTTTATAATTATGTCAACTTAGATTTTTTACAACTTATTCTAAAAGTTGGCCTTTTTACAACGTATCGTAAAGGTTTTAGGTGGTATTATAAATTTCATCATGAAAGACTTTCCTAAGTTTACATAGGGATTGGTCAAATCTATTTTCATGAGCCCTATTTTGTAAATTTTTGGATCGAAATCACTTTTCAAAATTAATTAGGGTTCACACATAACTTAATCCTCTTGGGAATACAATTAAACTCTCTTTG
>LPNX010289796.1:2500-145467 GCA_001517045.1 Pseudotsuga menziesii
TCGATCTACTTGATCCTTTTCTTCCATGATACCCGCAGTACACATGGTCTATTTGTAGGATGATCAATCCTGATCACTTTAGGAAATAATTCCAAGGATGATGCAATCCTCCATCAACATGATCCATGATATTGATTAGCTGAATTGTCTACAACTAAATGTAGATCTTGACTGCACCTGGTGCAAGCCCTATAATCCGTGAGGACTCATAGTAGGCCATCCATACCATTGAGGTTAATACCACTCCCAAGTGAGTGTTATACTATGGTATCTACACTCACGTGTAGGTATACTCTACCATGTAAGAGTATTGTCTGCAGAGAATATCTCGACCACATTCAAAATGTCAACACTCGTTGTAAAACATCCATGCCATTGATTTTAGGACCACTCCCAAGTGAGTGTTATAGTACATCATCCATGAGTACTTATCATAGATAATCCATACCACAAAGGTTAGGACCACTCCCAAGTGAGTGTTATTCTATGGTATCTACATAAAAATGAAGGCATACTCTCCATACAACAGTATTTTCTGCAGAGCAGATCTCAATTGCATACAAAATGTCGGTCCTATCATAAATGAGGACTCATCATAGAGCATGCATACCACTAAGGTTTGGACCACTTCTGAGCGAGTGTTATTCTACAGTATCCACAACTGAATGTGGGTACCCTCCATGCGAGAGTAACATCTGAAGGGTCATCCTTAGCTAGTAAGGATCACTTTCATGCACAGAGTGTTATACCTGCCATCCTCAATAGAGGATGTTATTATACACAAGTAAATGTCATACCTTGTATCATTTTTCATCCCATCATCGATGTCAATCTCATGATCACACCCCCTTTCCTGGGAGAATCCATATTATCAACCTGCTCCCCTTTTATCTGAGGAGGGTTCATGTCTTCAACCTACTCTTCCTTTTCAAGGAGATTCCATAGCTTCAACTTGTTCCTCCTTTTCAAAGAAGGTCCATATCTTCATCATCTGTAGTCCCATCACCGTTCCTCCTTGCGAGGAAAGTCTTTTCGAACTACACCAATATTTTCATGGAAACATTCAAACTTTACTCGAGATAGAGGCTTGGTTAGTACATCAGCAACTTGTTCATCAATACTCACATACTGGAGCTTTATAACTTCCTTTTGTACCATATCCCTTATATAAAAATATTATATCTCTATATGCTTCGATTTGTCATGGAACACCAGATTCTCTATCATAATTATACAACTCTGGTTGTCACAAAGAATTATTGTGGTGTCCAACTCCATGTCAAATAATACTGACATCAGATTTCGAAGCCATATCGCTTCACAGTAAGCAGAGAAAATTGCAATGTACTCTACTTCAAATGTACTAAGAACAACATTGAACTGCTTCTTACTAAACCATGATATCATGGTGGATCCCAGAAAATAGTATCCTCCTAAGGTGCTCTTCCTATCTGCGACATTTCCTGCCCAGTATGAATCCATATATCCATACAATCTGTATTCATGAGCTATCCCATAGTAAAGTCCCAAACCTATCGTAGCTTTAAGGTACCTCATCACATGCTTTGAAGCTATCAGGTGAACATGTCTAGGTTTAACTATATACTGACTTAATGTGTTCACATAAAAGCATATATCTATCCTTGTGTTCATCAGATACATCAATGACCCAATAATATGTCTGTACTGAGTCATATCCACTAACTGTGATGTCTCATCAGACAACAACTTCAAGTTGGTGTCCATGGGTGTGGCCATGTCTTTGCAATCCAGCATATCAAATCTTTTCAATATTTCTACTACATACTTTCCCTGATTCAGAAATATTTATTCTGGGCTCTGCCACACTTCCAGCCCTATGAAATAATGCATCAATCCAAGATCTTTCATCTCGAATTCTTTAGCTAGGTTCTTCTTTCCATATGTGATTTGTTTCTCATTTCCAGTCAGAAATAGATCATCCACATACAGTAATAGTATGACTGGTTCATCATCCATAATATTCAGATAAAGGTTAGGATCAAATTTACTCTTGGTAAATCCCATGCCTATCAAGAATCTATCTATTCTTCCATACCAAGTTCTAGGATCTTGCTTCAGTCCATACAAAGCCTTTTTCAACTTGCATACACAGGTCGCTCTGTCTTCGATTTCAAATCCTTATGGTTGTTCGATGTAAACCCTTTCCTCAATCACACCATTAAGGAAGAATGTCTTTACATCCATCTAGTGTAATTCCCACTTCATTATGGAAGCAAGTGCCATGATAGTTTTGATGGAAGTGTACCTTTCTACTGGAGAAAAATTATCTTCATAATCGATCCCCTCTTTCTGAGAGATTCCTCTAGCCACAAATATTGCTTTGTACTTTTCAATACTTCCATCAGCAACATGTTTTATCTTGTAGATCCATTTTGAAGATACCACACTCTTGTTTTTTGGTTTGGGTACTATATCCCAAACATCATTCTTCATGATCGACCGGTATTCTTCCATCATTGCTTCAACCATTCTTTCTTATAAGAAACTTCCTCATAACTGGTGGGTTCTTGATCTACAAGGTCACACATCAAATCTACATAACTGCAATATGGCTTTGATATTTTTCTCGTTCTTGTAGAACCATCTGGAGTTCCATATCTCTATGTTTCTTGTATTATTTCTCGTACCCAAGCATTTTTTCTCTTTCGAGAGATATCCATAGTAGGGGGTTCCTAAGGTTCTAGCATGTCGTGATATTCTGATGTTACTATTTCAGGAGAGAGTTTCAACTTCTATCCTTATGGGAGGTACATCCCCTTCATGTACTTCTTCAAGTTGACACCTTCTAGATTTCTTAAGAGTCGTATCTTTATCAAATGTTACATCCATACTAATATCGATATGATGGAATCCTAAGATGTATATCCTAAAATATTTGGAGACGTCACGGTATCCTACAAATATTCCCTTCTTTCCAGAAGGATCCAATTTGGTCTCTTCTCTTTTGGAATATGTACATATACTGGACAACCAAATATCTTGAGATGGCTCACTTTAGGTTTCTTTCCCGTATACATTTCTTCAGGAGTCTTGAATCCAAGAGCACTGTGAGATAATATATTTTGCACATATACGATTGTTCTTGTTGCTTCATCCCATAGGCATATGAGGAGGTCTTGGTCATGAATCATGGTATTTTTTGCTTCCATAATAGTTATATTCTTTATTTCTGCAACACAATTCTATTGGGGATTGTAGGGAGTGGTTTGTTCCCTCTTGATTCTTTCCTCCTTACAGAATTCTTCAAATTTATTTGAAGTGTATTCTCCACCATTATCTGTTCTCAGTGTCTTGATATTCTTTTCTAAAATTGCAACACCCCAGTTTTGACCCCGTTTGCATGATGTATATAATGTAATTAATCGTGGTGAGGAGCTAAAGGCAAAATCCCCACCATCGATTTGGTTGTGTATGTTTCGGCAATAGGGATAGTTGTTGATGGTATATCGTGCTATCTGGCACATTATAGTTTGGCATCATGTAAATACACACATCAATTAAACTAAACCTATAGCCAGCTACGACGGTGCAACGTTAAAATGAAAAGGGCATGATTCCAAAGGATAAGGGTGGGGGATGTCAAACCTTGGACTTTGGGGGGGGGGAATCCATGTGTTACCACCCTGTTGATTTTCCCATCTTCCCTTGTCTCATTCAATCACTTTAATGTTTTTTTGAGTAGTTGATGAGTTATGGCTGGGAGTGGAGTGTGGCAGGACTGTTAATCCTTGCCCACATGCACACTCCACTAGCGGGTTGACCTCATGTTGGCAAGAAAAAACCACCAACGCCATTCTCGGGAGGAGGCCATTTTTTCTCTCCATTGGGGGTTCACTCTCATGCAGGGACGCACAGGAGGGGGCCAGTTAATCTTCCTCATGCGTGGAGTCAACATTTTTTCCTCCACCATGGAAGGACTATGAAGAATTACTGTGGGTTTCTTTTGTTGCTGATGGACTATTGTTTTCCATAATTGTTGGTCATGTCCTTTCCCCTCATGCGCAGATTGATGGAGAATCGGTTCTTTCCCCATTCTTGTTTGTGTAACTTTCTTCAGCGTTTGCGTTGAGGAGTTGTGTGATGTGGGATTTTAGATGTTGGATGGTCATTGACTTCCACATCCATTGGTTGAGTCCTCCCATGTCTATGTTGGGAGTTCTGCTTCTGCCCCTGTTTTGAGGCTGTGTAAGGTTGCCATAGTTTTCATTATGAGTTTGGTCTATTGATGTACCCTAGTTTTTGGGTTGCTACTGAGTTGTTTTGGACACGCTAGGGCCAAGAACAACTCTAAGTTGTCTTATGGGCTTGAGCTTTGTTTCACCTTTGGTTGGGATCGTCACCCGGTTGTCTTTTCCTTCTTCACAGAGCTATGAATGGGTTGTTTTGATGTAGTATGCAGTGCTTGGTCTTCGTACTATTGAGAGTGGGATTAGAGGCTGGGTATGCTTGAGAAGACTGGTGTTGAGGCCACCAGCTTAGCATTTAGCCTTTCCTAGCTCCTTGATGACCTGGTAAAACCCTACTTCATGGGTTTCGCTGATTGGCACACCTTGACTATGTGTAAGCCTGCATTGACCCTTATTCCTTGAGGAATCATGCCCAGCTCGGGGGTGGCAGTGTTGTTGAGAGATTGATGAGCACGCTAGCCTATGGTTGGGTGGAACGTTGCAGCGATGTAGCTGGTTGCAGGGGCAAGTTCTTCATTAAAAATATAAGTGCTCTTGACTATTCCATCTCTGCAATTATATCTACTGTTTCATGAGAAATGATGAACATGTTGAATGCTGGAATGTATATGTTTACTTCCAATGAATGTTGAGTAACTATGTATCCTTGTATGTTATATGCATCTTAGTATGTATTATGTTAAGCTTTTTAATATCAACATTTATCCCTGTTCGTGTTCATGGGGTTGTTTTCCCATTTGTTTGGTGTTAGTAGTGTCCTCTTCATCGGTCGGAGGGTCGGGGACGTTACAAAAATGTTCTCTATCAAGGCTTTGAATTCGTTGAATTTCCCGAACACTTCACTCTTTTGATTCAAGAAGTATATCCAAGTATTTCTTGAATAATCATAAATAAATGTGACAAAATATTCATATCCACTTAAGGATATAGAGGAACTATGACCACACACATCATAATGAATTAGTTCTAATGTACCTTTGGTCTTTGTTTCACTTTTCAGAAAGGGATTATCAATGTTTTTTCCACTTGCACATCCTTTGCAAGTACCCTCATGATAAATCTTCAGATCTGGTAACCCTATTACCACCTTGCTCACATAGGGAAATGCTTTATAGTTGATGTGAGAAATAATTCTATGCCACAGTTCACTTGAGCTGGTAGTTTCATGGAAAAGGGTTGTCTCTATATGTCCTTTGAATTTATACAGTCCTCCTTCTTCTTCTCCAATGACCACAACATCTTGAAGTGTCTTTCCTTTGGACCACATCATTACTTTTCCACCTATAAAAGAAACTCTATATCCTTTCTTATCTAGATTTGAGATGAAAGTAAGTTCTTTTCAAACCTGGTACATACAGTACTTCCTTCATCTTCATGGAAGTCCTAGAGTCAATCTTGTATCTTGATTCACCAATACCTTTGATGGGATATTTATAGTCATCTCCCAATGATACTTTTTGCAGAGAGTTCTTCTCTTCAAGTCTTGACAGATTTTTCTTCCTCCCTGTCATATTATTTGAGGCACCACTATCAATAAGCCATGTGTTTTCTCTAGGTGTTACAGACCCAGAGAGTGCAGAGAATAGTACATATTCATCTACATCTTCTTCTTTTGTTAATCTCTTTCAAGGTCTTTCTTCTTCATCCTCATCTTCATCTAGATGAGCATGATGTCTCTTGTTGTTGTTTCTTTTCTTTGGTGATGGACACTCTCTGGCTAGGTGTCCTATATTATGAAAACTGTAGCATTGATACTTTGAGTAATCCTTCTTCTTATTTTGAAACTTCTTCTTGGAAGGTTTCTTATTACTCTTCTTGAAGTTTGGTTTCTTCCTTTCTTTAGTATGGGTGGCTAGAGCCTGGTCATCTTCTCTAAGTATAGCTTCTCCATTGGCTACTCAAGCTTCTTCTTGAATGCAGTCTTCTCATACTATGTCAAACTTCCTACTTTCTTTTCTGGAACACAGAGTCTGTATGAATGAGTCCCAAGGTCTAGTGAGACCATTGAGAGTACTCATAACTAGTTCATAATCATCAAGGGTGTCTCCAATAGCACTTATTTGTTCTCTAAAATAGGAGACACTTGTGAAGTAATCTTGAAAATATTCTCCTTTTCTTATCTTGGTGGCCTTCAGTTGAGCTCTCAGATTCATCTTTCTATTTATGTTCCTTCCTTCATACATTCTAGAAAGAGCATCATACATCTACTTTGGTGTATTCTTGGATGGCACTTGTGGGATCAAGTGATCCTTAATAGAGTCAGCAATGATGCTCATTTCCTTGAATAGGTCTTATTCATGCTTCTCCTTAGCTTCAAATTATGTTGGTTTTGCAACTTCATTCTTGATGTACTTCTCAAGACCATTCTCTCTGAGAATGAGACCAATCATGTACTTCCATGCTAGGAAGTTTTCTACACCTTCCATTTTGTCCTCAAGCTTAGTGCTTGGGACCATCCTATCTAGTAGGTCACTAAAAATTGAAATTCTCAAAATCAAACGCCAACCTTACCAGTATATGCGCTTGAGTGAGGCAAGTTGGTTGATCCAACTACTTTCTAGAGATCTGAAATCTTCATCCTTCAAATCCTATTTATGAGGTTGCAGCACTGCAAAATTTTTGGTTCTGGTTCACTGTAATTTTTTGGTTCACTGTCAAACTAGGGTTTGTATTTCTTGGAGATTCAACCACCCAAAAATTTAGATATTGGGCTCAATATATGCATTCTAGGGAGGCTCAACTTTCTATGCAAGCAAATCTTCCAAATTCCAAAATTTACAAAAACCCTAATTTCTTCTAGAGAGGGAGGAGAGGGAGTTTCACCTTCTGAAAGTTGTCCTAATCAAGTTAGCTCTAATACCATGTTAATATTTCATATGATAGAATAGATATCATTAGTGTTCCATTCAAAATCATAGCAGTAACATATACAGAATCACTGATAGAAACACAATCACAAGACATACACAGTATTTATCCTAGGAAACCCCCAAGGGGAAGAAAACCCAAAAAAACTTCCTATGTATAAGATATTGTATAAGATATAACCCCAAAACAATTATCCTCCTCTTTGTTGTTATGTCTCTCTCTCCCCTATGTGCTACACAAGTGAGTGTCTGTGTGTCCAAATAAGAACCACGTCTCTTCTAATTATACACATTGAGTCGACTGACTTTTACCCTAATCAAGTCATTCCCACTAAACTGTCTAGGCCGACTTCACCTAGGAAGACTCAAAACAATATATAATGTTATTCATTAGGGTACTAAAGACCCAACTTACAATGGAGGCTTTATCTCATGATTCTATGATGACCAAATACAATAGTAACACCCCGCTAGAGGAATAATAACATCTCCCTTGGGTTACATCAGTAAAATACATTTAGAATATCCTTTGAAGTTACAATATTCAACATCTATTTATTGCTCATTTATAGTCTTGTTAGCTCAAGAGATTTGTCTACTAGGTGAAGTTCCTTATCCTTGGATAGTGCCCCACTTGTTTGCGTCTTCTTCAAGTTAAGGTTTACGTCGACATGCCACTTGTCGCAATTCATCTTTGTGTGGGATTTGGGACACATATGCCAACTTTTTTGTGGGACTTTTGCATATAGGTTCATTTTTATTCACAAGTCTTCTTACCACATACCATTTTCTTTGTGGGACTATTACACACAATTTTATGTTTCACGTTCTTCATTCATAAGTCTCACAAAAAAATTGTATATGCACATATCCACCATCTTCAACATTCTTCTTCGTAGATTTTTATTTGCACACTTGTGGCCAATGCCATTGTGGGGTCTTTGGTCTTATAGGACTTCCACATTCTTCCATATGTATTTATTTAAGCTGGTTGTGTGTGAGGAATTCAACAACATTACAACCTATTCAACAATGTCCTTAGCTCTCTCGTTTGGCTTTGATCATGTTCATCAATCCTTTGACATTAATTCAATACTTTTGACCAATACCTTTGACATCAACAACAATTCATGTTCAACACTTTGTTCAAATGCTTATCCACCAAACTAATTAATAACTTGAGTGATTTTCCGTCCAACTGTATGAACTCATGATGGATTCCACCCCCATGCAATATGGTCTTGGTATCACTAGGGAAAATAAATTCCTATGGGGATCTATCTTTATGTAAAACCAACCCACATTACCTAGAACTCTAACAAATGATATGTCTACCATAATAATTCATCTACACATCTAGTCCATGCATCATTCAACATGGAACCTCTTCCACATGTAAAAACACATTGTTACAACATATGGTATCTCTCTTATCTTATCACCAATCCTTTAGGAACCCTTCACCTCCAATTATCCAATGAAGAAAAGAAGAATTTGATCCACTCAATGTTCCTTGGGAGCATTGGAGGGGTAAATCATTGACCCAATTAAGGACATACTGAGAAAATTAACATGGTTTCATATTTACAAACTATTACACACATTATGGATATTTGAGCCATCGTTATCCTTTTTTATCCAATCCATTTTCCACTCTACTTGAAAGCAAAAATTCCCCACATACCTTCGGATCCCATTAGCCTCATGCTTATAGGATTGTTTTACAATTTGGAAGCATGCCAAGAATGGATCTATGTGGATTATTCCTTAACCAAGGACAACAATATACCATGATATGGGTAGAGAATAATGGGAGAGTGGTAGAATTCTTAATATTCTAAATAAATGCAGATGACATACTTTTCCTTGCATTGAGAGTACATGTTTAGGATTCTTACATAGTTCCTTAAGTTTATCACACCAATTTGAAGAGCATGAAATAACCATCAGTAAACAATAAATAAGTAAAGAAGAGAATACAAATATCAAGGGAATCCTAGATATCCATCTTATTCAATAAGTACAATAAAATTTGAGACAATTGTGCCCCCCTTTCCTATGACAAGTAAAGGTGGATAAATCAATCTCAAATTAAATAAGTACAATCAAATTTGAGACAATCGTGCATCCCTTTCGTATGACAGGTGAAGGTGGATAAATCAATATCAAATTACGTTGTACTCATGCTCAAAGAAGATGCAAATAAATGAATGAAGAATGGAATGAAATGGGGTCCTTAATACAAACTATATCATACAATAGTTTTGGCTGAGAATCCGCAGTAACTGTTAATGGCATCTTGTGGAGAGTTTGCGGTAGGTAATGATTCAGTTTATACGTTTTGAGCCATCCTTGGCTCATCTTCAGGACATTATCGATGCCTAAGATGATCTTTGAATCTCCTTTTCATATAAATATAGAACAGTCATAAAAAGTCGACACTAGAGTTTTTAGGTTTTTGTTTTTTATAAAAGTATATAAAAATATTTCTTAAGTTCTTAATTGTTAAACCCTATTTATTAGTTTTTTATCTATAGTAAATTCTTAACCTATTTTTGTTTTATTTAAAAATTTAAAAATTTTAAAAATTTATTAAAATTTTAAAAATTTATTAAATTTTTTTTTATTTTTTAAATTTTCTTTAAATTTAAACTTTTGTCTTTTTATTGAAATTTTATTAAAAAAAATTAATTTTTTATCAAAAAGTTTTATTTTAAGTTAAATTATTTGTTAAATTAAATAGTATGAAAGCAAGTTGTAGCTATTAATATTAATGTTCGTGTTTACTATAAGAATTTAGGTTATTTTGTTTTAAAGGTTTATATCATACAACATATACTTTTAGGTATTTCCAAAAGGGTTTAATGCCTCACATTCATGCAGATATGCTGGATGAAAACTCACCATGTTCCATAAAAGGGGGCCAAGGGAATATTACATTCCCTCATGTCTTCACTCAAAAGTATAAAACATACACATGCATATCCAAGGTATACTCTTAAGTCATACAATCACATGCATACATGTTCCCTACAATGGACCCATGTATGGTGCATATCACAAGAAGAAATTGGACCTATGTCAAAGGTTCCAAACCTATCACCAACCATGCACTATGTTGTTGATGATTTACGTGTGTGATAGAGGCCTTTCCTGCACCCACCAAGTGCAACATCTTGCGTATAGTAGTTATCACGTGTGTATATATGGCCGAAATAGTACGTTCCTTCACAAGATGCATGGGGAAATGTCCAAAAGGACACTTCTAGTCAATAGAGTAACCAATAAAGTATTGACACCATTGTAAAATTATTCTCATTCAACCCCAACCACATTCCCCTATTATGGTATTATAAATCCTTCGTGTACCTTGCAATATTTTTGGTTTCAATATTAATTTTTTATATTTCCTTTTACACATCATTTATATAACATAATCACGTACAAAGATAATGTTTATATGGTGGCACCTGGAACCATAGGTTCCACGCCATAATCCTAATCCATAACATCAACTCACAACCATTCACTAGTGCACTAGTGAAGCCTATTCCACACTAAGAATATCTACAATGTATTTTATGTTCTTATACTGTGAGGGACCATTATAACTCAAGTCACATGGATTGGCATTCATCAAAAATAACACATCATCACATTGTGTGCATGATTTAATATTATATAATCTATCATTATAACTGCGGTTTACATGGACCATGATTACACAAGTTAAAGGCCTTGAAAATAATACCTATATTCTAACCAATGGATTGTTTTGAAAGTTCATTCATATATTGTTATTATTATGAATAGTTATGTTTTTTTTTGTTGGTAAAGTGGTGGAACACCTCTGACTAGTAGGGTTGCTATTGGCTAAGTAACCACAAACCAGGGGCATTTAAGCTGTCAAAATCACTTGGGGATCGCACCCTGCCTGGACCACACCAACCCTTAACATGGTTGGATTTTTTGGTATCCGATGAGATTAGAACCAATGACCTTTCATCTTAGGAGGTCGTCATCTTAACCATACCCCACCACCAACTGTTCTACATCTTGCGGATGCTATAAATAATCATGTTAGTGATGACTTCTTTGTACGTTGTTTTGAAGACACCTTGATAATGTGTTCTAAGAGGTCATATAATCAAATAACATGTTTAGATAATTGCGAAATTTGTCTAAGAACTTGATTTGTCTACCTTGGTTTTCTTGATTGCCAAATTTCCAACCAAAGAAAAACTTTGGTTCTTTATCATTGTTTACTTGAGGGCATTCATATGTATTGAAAGAAGTCTCTGATGCCCCATTTTAATCTTGAGAATTACAAGAGATATCGTTTCGCTCCTAAACTTACCATCTTAAAAAAAAAAAAATTAGATTATTGTTCGGTTTCTTATAAAATCTAAAAGTTAAACCACTCAAATTACATTTGCTTTCAAGTGATTTTAACTTCTTGAATTCTAGTTGTTATTTTTTCTCTTTATCGACATGTTTTATTGATTTGTTTACTTGACATGATATACAATATTTTTAATATTATAATACTTTATTTACTTTTCATGATATACAATTTTTTTAATATATAATACTTCGGAGTATTTATGATAGGTATGTTTGTTATCATATGCCTCTTCCATTATCTTGTGGATGGCTTTTCCTTTTTGTGATTTCAGAAAACGCTCAATCAAGACATTGAAAACTAAATATTAATTCTTTAACGTGATAAATTCTTCACCAATAAATATCGAAATTTAATCTTCACATTTGTCCACATGTTTTCAATTTCCATGAATACACATTTACATAAATTAAAAGTAATTGTGTCTCTCTTATATATATATATATATATATATATATATATATATATATATATATTATCTTCTATATATATATAATTTATCATTTGTAATAAATAAAAATAAAATAACATATTTATAAGTTTAAATATTAGGAAATTATAAAAAATAATGATTTACTATTTTTATATAAAAAGTTGTGTATTATCTTAATTTTACTTTTTATTTACAACTTAATACCTTTACCACTTTCTCTTTTCCGACAAAAAGTGCCAAGTAATTCTTTTTAAAAACATTTCATATTTTTTGAATTAAATTTTTTTTATTAAAAATAATATTTTATTTAATATTTTTTGAATTAAAAACATCTAATAATCCAAATGGGGTGTCAAGGAGGAGAGTGGAGCTAGTCAACTCGGTGTAGCACAGTTGGTGTGAAACTTTTCTATAGTTCTCCAAGTCTCATGTTCCATTATTTCCAAACATGAATATGGATTTTCAGACCTGAGATACCTCGATTCCCTGGCGAATAGAGGGTATTCATAATTCTGGGATGTACCCATTGTGGACCACAATATAAAAAAAGAGGAGAGTGGAACCTAGTTGATGCCCCCCAGATAAGCTCCACGTGGAGGAGCATCTATCGTACAATAACCTCAGGCATGTATATTGATGCAGGGATGGGTAGTATGGGTAGAAAGTCTCCCTTGTCAGCCAATCCTGAAAATGATAGTTGTGATGGTGTTAAGCTCTCGGTTTAGTAATGATGGTTATGGGTTGGTCTAGGAATTGGTAGACAAGCACTGAGAAAAAATGGGGGATCAAAATGGACTAGTGTGATATTGAAGGGGTGGAAGAATGTATTCTCCTAGCATTCATCCTTTTCAGCATCTCAGAGGTTGTTAATTGTTAAGTAATTTTTGTTCTTTCAGTGTTTTTATTCCTTTGTCTGACATATTTGGGGAAATTTCCTATTCTAGTTATCCATCCATTGGCACCATCTTGGAATTCTTTGAAGCTCAAAGGATTCATCTCTCTGGAAAGAGGGAACACCACTATTTAGAATATATATATGTCTCATTGGCACCTTTGGTCTATTCCTTAGTTGATTGACCTCTGCACATTTCATCTCCATGATTTCTTGAGGAAAAATAGGGAAGCTCAAATGGGGTAGCAGTAGAAAAATTCAAACTAAAGCTCAACTAGAAGTATAGGAACCAAATAAATACTATTACCAGTATGTTCCATAGGAGATTCGAACCCACATTTATTAGACCAAGTTGTGGGTCAAATAGGAACAACACTATACTAAGCTAAAAGACATATAAGTAGAAATTGGACCCTTGGTTTGTGACTCATGGAACACTAGAACCCAAGATACAAAGTATTAGAGGACATTAGTTTTGCTTTGGACAACAAAACCAGTGTTGGGGTAGGTTTTTATACTCACCAAGGAGGAAATAAATTATATTTTATTCGAGGTGGATGAAATCAATGAAACTTGAAATACCTCATCAAGGACACCATTGGAATGGACTATGAAGTTGTTATTCCAAATCTAGCACCAGATTCTACCTAAGGGAAATAAGTGTCTCTTATTTCCTTGTAGGATCACGATAATATAACCAATTTTTGTCCTACAATAAGACTCCATCTTTCTTTTTTTTCTATCATAGTTATTCTTAGGGGTTCCTAGTTTTTACTAGTAGCATCTACAAAACTAGAAAAACACTTTATATGCAATTAATGAACTCATTTGTTGTCTTTAGTTCGGTTTCCCATGGGGTTGAGCTAAACTTATTTTGGTGTAATTTCTTGTTTTAGTTTAATAAAAAACCCATAGTTGACAAAAAATAAAAAATAATTGGGCATTAGCTTCCCATGTCCTAGATGCAAGTTGTGGGGCATGGCTTCCATGGTTGCGAATACCCACAGAAAAATGAGTTGGGAAGGGGCAAGGTTTAGGGTTTAGAACCTAGAGAGACAGCCCTCCCCTCCTCTCCCCTCCCCTCATTTCCGAAGAAAAAAACCAACAAATTAAATAATATATTAAAAACATAAACCCAACAAAAAAAATCCTATATCAAATTCAAATGAGGGAAAGCCTCAAATCAAAAGTTCTGGTTTACTAGAGAAAAAAAAAAAAAAAAAAACTACAAATCAATTTTGGACTTATAAATTAAAAAGGAAATAGAATTATTGTACATGATAAGAGAAATTTACCTAGTGTTNTTTACCTAGTGTTGAACTCCACCATCACCATCAAGCTTTTGGTTATATGTAGCTATTGGTTGTAGCTGAGAAAGGATGGGAATAAACAATGAGCTAGGTCCATGGCTCAACCTAAAACCCTAAAAACCTTAAACCCTTGTAGAGTAGAGTAGGGCATAAAAATTTTGTTAGTGAGAAACGAAATGGGGAGGGAGGGGGAAGAGTTTTGTTCACCTTAACTCCTTATTTTATTATTATTTTTCGTTTACGTGGATAGGTAAGGGTGAGGGAATGTGGTCCTCATGAAAGGCCCATTCGAAAATCATAATTTTTTAAAATTATTTTTCCCTTTATTAATAAAATAATATTAATTTAATTTAATGTATAAGTTAATTTTAAATTAGATACAAAATTAAGTTATATATGTAATAATTATTTAATTACACATACACACGCATAAGAGATAAAATACAATTAAAATTTAATATAAAAGGGGATTTATTATGAGAGTTAAGTATTTATGTTTGTTGAAGGGATTAATGCGACACTCAAGAGCGAACAAACTGGTAGAGATGCCATAGTATCTAGGATGAGTAGGATAGTTTTATTTTCTAATTGACCTCCTTGACATATAACCACAACCTCAAGTGATATGCTTGTTATAACGAGTGAATGTAAAAGATACTTAAGCCTATGCATATTATTGTGTAACCCAATAGATGAATTAAAACTTACTTATGAACCTTCTTGACTTAATGAAGAATCAACATGATTAGGACATGTGGAAATTGGGTTGGATGTCATGTGACACCATCGCTTGAGTTTATTGTACCAACATTGTTGATACTGGCACCCGAGATGGTCATTATAATGCACTCCCTAGAGACAATCAACAACACACTGAATAGGATTTTAGGAGTGAGAAATGTGTTGGTTGTTGAGGAAGATCCATTTCCATCAAGGGAGGGTAACCCAAATGCGTTGATGAATTTGAAGTAAGAAAATTCTCCCTAGGACATTGATAGAGATCTTCACAAAATAAAGATTCCAAATTTCACTAGGGGTTGTGTTGGACAATATGTTGAGACATGGTTAGAGGGAATGAAGAGATATTTTTCATTGAAAGAGTAGACCACCACTTCCAAGTCTAAAATAACCATTTTTCAACTTCGAGATCATCCCTTGAAATGGTGGGGGAAGTGGAACAATATTTTAATCTCACTCTATACACTATCCCATGGGAATTATTTGAAGATAGGTTATAAAGGAAGTATTTGCATACATTATTTGAGGAGGATTAGGTAGGATCCTTCCATGCCTTGGTATAGGGATTCAAGCAATGGAAGCATACTATGAATTGTAATTCATGTAATTGGTAAAATGTGTATCTTACATGTATACATATCAACAATAGACATGTTGCTTTGTTTATGGTTTAAACTACAATATATAGTCCCTTGTGTGGATGTGGAGACCATCTTCAATTCTACGTGCTGTTGAAAGAGGTCATTATGAAGAAATGCATGTAGGATACCAACATAGATCCATCTTAAACCTGGATCTATCAAGCACCGAGAGGGATCCATTAGACCTCATATCCGATTTTATTTTTTTATTTTATGAGTGGATATGGATTTTTTTAAATGATTTTTTATTTTTAGTAATGATAAGTAACATTACGTTACATGAAAATATCTCTCCCATATTCGGTTATACATCACCTTTCTACTCTCGATGCAATAAATGAGATCGAAGAAGGGGTGTGAAACTGATTTCCCACAACAACCAAGATATGTGGGTAAGGTCCCTAAAAATTTTCTAGTGGGGGGTTCTCCAAGACACCTCCTTATGGTGGTAGGAATACACCTCAAGTGGCAGTGAGTGCGTTATCATAAGCATGATCAAGGACTCATCATAGTCTAAGACATCCATAATGGTAGGGGTTCCTAGGGAAGGAACTTGTCTCAAAGGTATCTGCTAGTTATTACCAAGACTCGATCACACATTATTTCTTGTGGGTGTCAGGGTCCACATTTTCAATGTAACCACCCAAAGTTACAATCAAGGCCCAATCACAAGTAAGGAAACTTAACCTTGATGGGGAATTCTAGTAGTAATTATTAAATCTATGTAGTAGTTGATATCCACTTGGACGAGCATCAATCCACTATTATGGAGTCTTTAGGTAAAATAAACAGTGTTAAATTATTATTTGATCCCTGTGAAATAAATAATTTCATTTATCCCTTTGCATTAGATAAGTGTGGGTTTGTATCCTACAAGAACGATGAATTTAATCTAGAAGAAATTACTTCGGGGGTAAAACAAGTAATTGGACCTAGTGTGGAAAAGTGTTTTGTAGATATAAGGGTGTGTGAAACTAAGGTGAAAGTGTATTTTACTACCCTAGGTACTTATGACCTTATCATAGGAATGACATGTTTTCAATATCATCGAGATTTCTTGTCCTGTTATGGAAATAAAGAACTTTCTTTAGATTATTATGTGAGGATATTTCAGATTCAAGGTATTAAGAGAAAGGTGTCCCTATGTTTCATCTCAATAATGAACATTAATTTTTTCCTAAGGAATTTATGTCGGTTGTACTTAGTAGAGGTTTTAAGTGGGGAGAAGCGATTGTTGGTTGGTTTCTTTCAAACCCAAAGTTCGAAAGAATTCACCAACAAGTTCCCTACATGCACCTACATATTCAATATTTTGTAATAAAATAAGTTGGTCTCAGTACCCAAGATGCATACAGGAATAAAAAGGACCATCATATAGGTTGGTAGGGAAGGATGGGGGTTTAATATCCATTTACTTAACTATTAATCTACTCATTCATTGATTCTAGACAGTATACAAATTACCGGTCACATATTTATACAATGCATACATTCATAGGCAATACATAACAGGAAGTACTCTATTCGAAATCAAAGGGAACATGCTTTTATATTACTCATTGAAGTAGGACGGAATAAATTCTACAACTCTCGGATGGTTATCCCAAAAAGGTATCTATCTTGCTAAAAAACTTACGTTTTCATTGTTACAACAAAAATACAATATTAAACTCTAATCCAATGAATTGAACCCAACCCATTGCAAAAGGTTCCTTTAAGTAGGCTCCTATTACCCCTTCTAGATGTTGGTCTGCACATGGTTTGATAGGCATGCAAAATTCCACATGGAGGTTGTTTTTGATGCATGATGTAAACTATACTCGCATTGTCCCCTTAGTGTGCCCTACTTTTCCATCTAGACTTGTTGGTGCACAAGAAATTGTTCCAAGACTCAAGCACCAATAGGGAATGTACTTATATCAATATCATATGTTACCATACTTCAAGGATGTCTTTACCAAGGAATTACCAAGGTTACCTCCTAAAATAGAACTTGATTTTACTATTTATTAAAACCACTCTCTGATATACTCTCCAAAAAACCTTACAGGATGGACACTCTTGAACTTTGTGAGTTGCAGATCCAAGTGAAGGATTTATTGGACCTAGGACTCATCAGGCCTAGTATTTTTCCTTGAGGTGAACCTTTAAGATTTGTCAACAAGAAGGACGGTTCACTCTAATTGTGCATTGATTACATGGATTTGAACCAATCTAAAATGAAGGATAGGTACCCTGTAACTTGAATTCATGATTTCTTCAATCAGATGAAAGAGGTGGCATTTTTCTCAAATATTGTTATGTCATTTGGGTATCATCAACTTCGAATTATAGAATGTGGCACACCTAAAACCACTTTAGACTTGGTTTTGGAACTATTAGTTTATAGTCATGCCCTTTGGTTTGACCAATGCACTAGAAATATTCATGAGTCTCTTGAATGGACATAAGTACTTGTACTGCTTTGTGGTAGGTATTCTTAGATGATATTCTAATATATTCTAGTAACGAGAAGGAACGTGAGGAGCACTTATGGGTAGCATTGTAATATTTAAGAGAGCACAAGTTTTTTGGTAGGTTGTCTAAGTGTTCCTTCTTTGAGACAAATATTTAATATATTGGGCATATTATTTTAGGGGAAGGATTTTTGGTGGACCCTGAAAAGGTGAAGGGCATAAGTGAGTGCCTAGGTCTAAGGATTATCACAAGGTGCAAAGTTTAATAGGCTTATCTAGGTAGCACAAATGTTTTTCTAAGGGTTATCCAATATTGCAAAGCCCGCCACTACTTTGAAACACAAGGGAATCAAGTATGAGTGGACCAATTAATGTGACACAGGGGATTCCCCTTGTTGACCAAAATCTAACACATTTATTCATAAAATGGCATTTTTAAATTGTGAAAAATAAAGTAAATATATTGTAGGTATTGAGGGGTGGGTAGTAAAGTACTGGGAGTTTATAGTTATTGGGTGGGTATAAAAGGGGTATCTAGTAAATATGGGAAATGTCTCATAAAAATAAGGTTTTTGAATTGGAAATATGTATTGGGAGGGGGACTTAACAAAAGGATTTTGGTAGGTATTTCTTAATATCTAGTGAAATTGGGGGTATTATTTAATATCCCATGAATGAATGTGGTATGGCATAGTTTCATTGAGTGAATACCCCATGGAATGTTACACTGCTTTCACTAAGCTTAAAATATTATTAACTAGTGTGTCAGTCCTACAAGTGCTAAATATGGACAAGAAATTTATAGTTTGCACATATTCCTTGAAGCAAGGGTTGGGTGATGTGTTAATGTAAGAGGGTGGAGTAATATCTTATGCTTCAAGGAAATTGAAGATTCATGAATATATTTATCCAATGCATGACTTAGCGTTGGAAGTGATGATATTAGCAATAAATATTTGGAGGCATTATCATGTAGGATGCAACTTCATGCTGAAGTCTAATCACCAAATATTGAGCTATCTCTTTGTGTAGATAGATCTAAATGACAAGAAAAGGAAATGGAGTGAATTTATGAGCGAGTACATATTTGGGATATCTTACATCGAGGGGAAATAGAATGTAGTCGATAAATCCCTGAGTAGACGATCAAGGATGATCTCCTTGGTACCCTTAAAATTCAATTTAAGGGAGAGAGTGTTTGGACAACTTGTTCGAGATAAATGGAACCTAAAGGTTACATCAGTACTTCATAGTGGGATATAGTTAGAACCTATGTTTGGAAACTATTACCTATCGGGATATGGAATGTTAATATCAAGGGAGGATGCATTTCCTTGAGGAAGGGGATATTAGAAGCACTATCCTCAAGGAATCCCATAAAGCAATTCATTGTGCACATATGGGGGTGAAGAATATGTATGCAGACATAAAGAATATTTTCTTTTTGTCATGCATGAAGCATGGAATATTACAATTTGTTGCTAAATGCCTTAAATGTAAGCTAAATTCCTTAATCACCACGACCTAGTTAGTCTCTTGCAACCTCATGACATTCCTATGTCTAAGTGGGAAGTCATTTCCATGGATTTTGTTGTAGGAATTCCACCCACATCTCTAAGACATAATTCCATTTGGATGGTAGTTGAAAAAATAACCAAAAGTGCCATTATTATTATAGTCAGGGAAACTTATGATGTTGCATATGTGATAAGGACATTTACAAGTGAGGTTATACACCCTCATGGGTTTCCTAAGTTTACTTCTAGGTTTTGGACAATCTTACAATCAACATTGGGGACTTATTTAAACTTAAGGTCAATGCCATATAATCCTAAAATAGATGGGAAACAAGGATAGTTAATTAGTCAATGTAATACTTTCTTATGATGTTTGTTATGGATCAATGGACCTAGTGAAAAAATCACTTATCTTTGGTGGAGTTTGATTACGATAATAGTTTCCACATCTCTATAAGAACACCACCTTATCCAGATCTATGGGAGGCCATGTAGGATTCCTTTGAGTTGGGAACAATTAGAAGATAAAGTGTTCATAGGACAAGAATTGGTTTAAGAAATGGAAGCGTAGGTGATTCATATTAGACAATGGTTAAAGAAAGCACATGATATATAGAGGAGTTATGCCAAATCTCATAGAATTGACTGAAGGTATAATGTTGGAGATGAGGCTTTTATTCATATTAGACATAGTAATATTACTATATGGTATTGAAATGAGACACAATTGTCACCTCAATTTGTAGGTCCATTTAATGTCCTAGAATTAATTGGACCAATTTCATATTTCCTATATTTTCCACTCCATTTGTAGAAAAATCATGATGTTTTCCATGTTTCTATATTATGTCATTATATCGCTAACGAATATCATAAACTAAATTAGAAGGAATTGTAGGTTTACGATGAGGGAGAATACCTAGTTGAACCATTATGCATATTGGATCATAGGGTCCAACAGCTTAAGCACCACCTAGTGGACCATATTAAGGTCCAATAACCTATGATCTACTACCAAGGAGGACATAGAGACCATGCATAGTAATTATCCCACTTTTTTAACTATAACTTTGGGACCATTTTTTTCTAAATGGAGGATGTATGTAATTCCCCACATTATGATGTGACTTCCAAACAACATTTTGACCTATATTCTATTTCTTTTGTTATTATCTATACTTGTCTTGACTAAGTAAATTATTTGTGTAGATTTATGAACCTACTTATATGTGGTAGTTATGTTTCAAGTTATCGTTTATCTTATTAATGATGGAAATTGTGTGACATTATGATTAAATGAATGAATGGATTCCATGCACATGATAGATAGATTAACTTGTTTATATTAGTTGGTGGTTGATAAATTAGTAATTAACTTGCAAATAATGAAATAATATGTATGATCTTATGTATTGGATGAAACTAACCCATAGGCTACAAGGTCTAAGCGATAGCCATATACTTGTTATTATGTGTGCACTAACACAGGTCAATGTGGAAAATAGGTTTCACAATGGTCATTTGAAGACGCAACTCTAAGAACCATGGTAGCAACAAAATGTCACTATTGGTAGGGTGTTGAACCTAGTTCCATTCGGAGGGGTGGAGGTATTTCCCACTTTTTTTCCCCTGAAACTTGGAGTCATGGGAGGGTCATATTAATCCACGCTCCCTAATTTATGTGATGAGGACTAACAATTTCCTGCTGGAGAAGCCTTGTCGGTTTAGATAACACTTCCACTTATAATACATATTTTGGGTTAGGCCAATATAGTTAACGCTCCAAAACAATATAGTAGCAGAACAAATAGGAAGTAGAAGTTGGAAGTATGTTAGGAAGGAAGTATTATTAGATTAGTAATATTTCAATTTGATATTTGAGACACCAATTTAGCTGTACTTGGTTCCTTTCACCTATAAACCATGTCTAATTAATTAAAGTAAATCTGAGTATACTTTTACTTATTTTTTATGTGTTGCTGCTTAGTGAAATTGCATAATGTTTTGGGAACTAGATTGTTGTCTTGCATGTATAGTTACCTTGTATTTAATGTGTGGTAATTATTGTCTTGTCATTCAACAAATATATATTAGAGGTGTTAATGGTTTCCTATATTACATGCACAAGCTATATGTACACTGCCCCCCCACACACACCTTGCATCTGCACACTAGTATTAGTTAAGGTGTGTGTGTGTGTGTGTGTGTGTGTGTGTGTGTGTGAGAGAGAGAGAGAGAGAGAGAGAGAGAGAGAGAGAGAGAGAGAGAGAGANATAGTAGTTAATGAGTGTAATTATATTATGATATAATATTAAGTATATGATTACCTTATTATTATTTAAATTGTATTGCATTAGTTAGATTCCATAGTATTAGGCTCATTAACTTTAGCTTGTATTAATCATAATTCATTTAATTAAATTGTATTGCATTAGTTCGATTCCATAGTATTAGGCTCATTAACTTTAGCTTGTATTAATCATAATTCATTTAATTTTAATTAGTAAACAAGTTTGAATAAAGTAATCTCACTACATTTGTTTAATTCTAATTAATACAAATAATTTGTTGATTCCATGCCATGTTATTGGCAAGCCAATTAATACTTACCAAACAAATAAGGATTTTAATGATAGTGAGATGTCAAATAATAAACACATTAGAGATGTTTTATCATTTAAAAATATTTAGAGTTATGAGAACTGGGTTGAGTTAATGTGATAGAATTTCCTTGTTATGGGATTGTTAAATCCTTAAATATATATGTGACTTAGCATTAACTTATTATATTTGACCTTCCCCGAACCCTTCTTGAGGAGGGACGAAGGTAGTAAAATGAGGAGGGGATAAAATAAAGTCTGGAGGATGGGACAAGGGAGGGTGATTTTGACAAAAAGAGAGGAGTGGAGGAGGAAAAATGGAATACTAAAATTGTGTACTTGTCATTCACAAATAGGAGAGAAGAGGTTCATGTTTTGGTTATTCAAGTTGCAAGCATGGTGGGCTAGGAAACCCCACTAGTCTCCTAGAACTATCACCTTAGCTGCTTGTTTGATGGGATGAATAATTCTAGTTTGGGAAACACCATTGGATGGACTAATTTCCTGGGTTGGAGCTATGGGATTTCTAACTTAGCTAGGCATTAAAGTATTCTACTAGTCCTTAATCATATAATTTGGAATATTATTACATTTAAATGTTATTGGCATACTGTGAAATTGTATATTTTATGCTTTTGGTTTGTTAATTTAAAGAAACACGCACATGACCAAAATTTGAAACCTTTATAATTAGTTTTCATGGTTAAAAAAATATGTAGTTGTTGTTAGTTTAATTTGCGTAGAAGTTTGTTTATTAAATTCACATCCATCACTAGGGTGGGTGTCACAAAAACCATGGCATGCCAATCCTTTTGTCCAAACTTTTACATAAGTCTTTGTCTATATAAATGAATTCTCCTAGAGTATTAATAAATTATTTTAGGTACCCTTGAGAAAAAAATTGTAGAGAGATACCAGGTAGAAGAATCTAGACATGTTGGATTACGATTGAATCACTTCTATGATTGAAAATTGGGTTCCATTGATTTAGAAACAAACTTGTTAACCCCCACACCCAATTTTGAGCTAAGATGAATTCTTCTCCTTTATCACTCTGGATATCAAAACAAATCCAACCTTTAACTAAAACATAAAACGTTGGCACATGCACCCTAATTGGAATTTCCACCCTACTTAAAACCATCATGTCAAGGAATTGTTCTTAATCACCTTACCCATGAATATTCCTACTAACCCCACTTGTAGTATATCACCCACTTTCTCTAATCCAATATCATGACCTAGAATCCTTTTCACCTTCCCCACTCATGCTCTGGTACACTCTTCTTTTGATGGGAATGCTTAGAGGATTCGATTTTGGGTAGATTTAATGGGGAAGATAAGGATTTAAGTTGCAAAACTAGATCTTGAGGTGACAATTGAACCAAGTTTTGACATAAATGACCATGTGATTCCAAAACTACTCCTTCCAGGACTAATTGTACCACCAAATATCTACACTCCACTCATCTAGTTCCACTTGTCCATATCTCAAAACTACCCTTAGCTTCCAAATCATCTTTTTTATCAATGCCAAAGGATTTGACACATTTCCACACTTAAAATAGTTCCTGATGGAGATGAAATATGGTTTAAGAGTCCAGGACCTCATTCTCCCTATAATGCAAAAGTTCATCCTTGGAATCCATATCTATACCAGAACCATAATAGTAGGATAAACCACGCAAAATGTGAAAACTCTAGAAACTTCATTTCCCCCTAGAAACAAAACTGGATTTAGTTCACCAATGTTTATATCATCCTTTTGCATGAGTACAATAAGTAGATTTTCATTTTTTGCTTTTGTTTTAACTAAGATTTTAGTACATCAAATAGAAATGACCTTTTAAAATTCCTTCGTGAATTGTAGTGGATCTCTTTTTAATAACTCGCAAGAGTTTCAAATTTTACCATTTTGGATAAATTCATTGTAGCATAATTTGTTCTTCTTGTAGATGATCTTCATATTCTAGGAGGAAGGTATAGTCACTAAATTCATTCACTACACTCATAATTCTTCCCCTCTTTTCTAGACTATTAATGTTATGAAAAATTATATCTTGGTATTATCATTGTGTTTCCTCCGACGATGCTTGAACCATGATTGACACCATTATTGTGTATAAATGATAGTTGGAGAAATATTAAATTATTAGCATTTCACTTGTAGAAACATCCAATTTTGGACCAAAGGTGGATTTAAGTGTCAAAATGTTGAGACACTGAATATTGATCTAGCTGAATATAATGGTCTAGCTACATACTGAGGGAAATATCGGTATGCGAAGTAATGTTATGGCCACTAAGGATTATGGAAGGGGTGATAATAAGAGTGGCATGTTGTTTAAGAGAATTAATCGAGCTTAAGATATTTAGAAATATGAGACTGTATTAGAGACACAAAAACATGATCAACGATGGAGTATTGTGTGAGTTTAGTGAAATGCAGAAAGTTGATTTATGATTATTGTGTAGACCTTGAAAGGGTAGAAGATCAGCCTAAAGAACCATGAAAATCACAATTAGAGATACCTGAAAAGGAGATTTACCATTACAAGTGATTTGGGCATGTCTTCTACTTCTAGAAAAATGTAGTGATGTGGCTATGCTCCATGTAACTCTCCTTGAGCATCTCTGTTACTAATTATGGTCCAATGTTGTAGATGTTTATGTAATATAATGATTACAATTTGAGATCATTCTCAAATTTATTAGAATAGTAAATACTTCCAAAACCTAAATGTTGATGAAGTTTTAAATGCATGCACACGGTTTTCTATGGTTGTAAAGTTGTATAGAAAGATGTATCATAACTAACCCTAATAGGAATTGAGAACGAAAACTTATATCATACAGCAAATAAATGATATTAAAACTAACGGAATGCATCAAAATGTTACAAAACATCCCCCACTTTATCATCCAAGTGAATTTACATAAACTTTTCATAGAGTAGCTATAGTTCTCTAAATACATGATGAAGCATTATAACTTCTTTTTATACTTGTGCCTACACCACATATTTATGTTTTTATAAAGTCCACCATGGAAAATGGAATGTATCTTTTACCATGCGGAATTGCGTATTTTATTTTAGTGATGATTATTATGAGATAATGATGTTGCTTTACTTCGATTCTTATATCCATGTGGTTTGCTTCAAAACATTTTAATTATTATTTCATATATGGTGGCACCTTTGCTTTTAAATTTGGTGTAATTATAATTTCATTTATGGTGGCAACTTTGCTTTTAAATATGGTTTAATCAGTAGCAAGGTTAGCTTTAGTTTTAATATTCAAATCCCATGATTCATTCTTATGGTCAAATAATAATAAACTTCATATCTATATTCAACCCCTTCAATCGAAGGTTGTCGGTTGGATTGGATATCGACATATGCCGCCATGACCCTTTGGTATCTCATGCTTTTGGATTGGAAATAACATGCGTAACATAAAATATATTGGTGAAATCATAATTAAAATTTATCAATATTATTTTTATTTAATTTTGATGTAATTATTGTTAAAAAAATTTGAGATGTTTTTTTAATTAATTTTAATTTAATTTATTATAAAATTTAATTAAATAATTTTTAATAATTATAATTTTGTATCAATAAAATTATAATTATAATTATAATATAAAATTTAGCATTTTAAAATATCTTTAGTGCAATGTGATTTGTACAATGTGAATTTGGAATTTCTTTAATTTAAAATAATTCTAAAACCAAAAATACTAATGTTCTTTTTCATTATTGAGGATTTTAAATCAATTTGTCTTACGTGGACATCATTATGATCAACGACTATTAGTTGCGTATCTGCGTGGACACCTTACCTTTGGTAATGGTGGATTGCATATTAGAATTAACCTCGTGTGGTCGCGAAAAACAAGCACGCGCAAACTTTATCACTATGTCACATGACCCAAAATATTTCATTAATCATTGGCTGTACTAAATGCTTATATATGCAAATATGGTAAAAGTGATGTACTTATACATATTACACATCTGTTCTTTGTTGGGTTAATAAAAATAAAAATAATAAATATTATTGTTTTATATTTTATATTTTACTAGGTTATTAATATGTTTGTGTTGAGATGCATTTTCTATAATTTATTATGAAAATGGTGTAATTCTATAAAAAAATAATAATATATTATTAATAAATATATATTAAAATAAAAAATTAATAAGGATTTTATTGTATAGAAATCAAATATTTTGATTTTTTAAAATGTTTTTTAAAAAGTTACTTCCACTTAATAAAAAGTTAGGTCACTAGAAAGTTTCTAGAAAGTTCCTAGAAAGACATAAACTATATAAATAAGTATAAGCAATATAATGATATGTCTTGTGTGAAGAATATTTTAATTGGAGCTTTGCCCAGTTTGAGGTTGCCACCTTGAAGAGACAAGCGAACATTGCTTTCATTGATAAAGGTATTGATATTTTGGTAATATGTTCTCTACAATTGTATATTGTTGTGGTAATTCTAGCAATTTCTTTCAATATGATATTATTTTCACTTTCAGTTTCCTATGCTTCTAATAAGGTACCTAATTCCCAAGATGCGATTTGTAAACATTTTATTCTTCTTTAGGATAGAGACATATTACAATTTATATAAATAACACAATGATCTAACATTTAGAAGGTAAATCTGTAGTTGTGGAAGAATACACATAGATAATACAAGTTGTTTCCCTTGGTTCGATAACTTCATAACCCTTGTTGGCACCTCTTCGAGTTGTGCCTCAATAGATAAGATTTCAGTTCTACATACCCTCGGGTATATACAAAGTCCCCTCGGGTACTTGAAACTAGATTTAGATAATTTAATAAACCATCTTACTACTATAGTGACTCTAAGAATGAAGCTTGGGAAGTTTTTTGTCTAGTACATTTGTAGTTGGGTAGTTTGACTAAGTGTATGGTTGAGCCTCCTTGGTTAGTGTATGTGGAGAACCTCCTGCAATGAACAATCAAAATGCACGATATAACATAAATATTGGAGCACAAAAGAGATTTTATTCATCGCGGGCCACTTCGAGGGGGCAACCTCCTTTGAGCAAGCTCAATACAAAATAACTCTCCTATGCTTTCATTAGTCCCAACACATACTTATATACTAAGTCTAATCTAAACAACTATTACTCCACATGAATGTAGGATAACGCAACCTATTAACTAGTCGACTTAACAACTATTACTTACTCCCCATGAATGTGGGATAATACATCATACTAATAGGACGAATTACAAAGCATATGCGTCCGACAAAATATACCAACAAAATAAAGAGGGGGGTTGACTTGGGTTCTTAACATCCCCTCCCTCTTAGAAAAAGCTTTGTCCTCAAAGCTTTAGATGTGGAAACTACTGCTGAATTTGAAGGAGCGGTTCCCATGTAGCATCCTTTGGTTGCATGTTGTGCAACTGAATTAAGACCTCTGTGATGGCCCGAGAGCGAAGCTGACGAGTGCGCTTATTGAGAACGACCTCTACTTCCAAAATGATGGAGCCTTCCATATCCAGCTCTGGTAAAACAGTTTGTGCTTTGATGTTGGTGTCAATCACTTTCTTGAGACAAGAGACATGAAAGACTGGGTGAATGTGAGAAGAAGGAGGAAGTTCTAATTTATAAGCAACAGACCCAATCTTCTGAAGAACTTTATATGGCCCATAGAACTTTGGAGCCAGCTTTTGATGCCCTTTGAGTTTAATCAGTAACAAGATTAGCTTTAGTTTTAAAATTCAAATCCCATGATTCATTCCTATGGTCAAATAATAATAAACTTCATATATATATTCAACCCGTTCAATCTAAGGTTGTCGGTTGGATTGGATATCGACATATGCCGCCGTGACCCTTCGGTATCTCATGCTTTTGGATTGGAAATAACATGCGTAACATAAAATATATTGGTGAAATCATAATAAAATTTATCAATATTATTTTTATTTAATTTTGATGTAATTATTGCTAAAAAAATTTGAGATGTTTTTTTAATTAATTTTAATTTAATTAATTATAAAATTTAATTAAATAATTTTTAATAATTATAATTTTGTATCAATAAAATTATAATTATAATTATAATATAAAATTTAGCATTTTAAAATATCTTTAGTGCAATGTGAATTTGGAATTTCTTTAATTTAAAATAATTCTAAAACCAAAAATACTAGTGTTCTTTTTCATTATTGAGGATTTTAAATCAATTTGTCTTACGTGGACATCCTTATGTTGGAATTTCAAATGACGGACACCCGTCAAAATTGCCGGTAACAATCAAAATCTGAAACGTTTTCTGTATTCCAAGCCAGATTTTGACGGTCTCGGCAAAATCTTGGCTGTATTTGACGGGTAAATTGACCCATGACGGGCATTTACCCGTCAAATTCCATCCCTATGATCAACGACTATTAGTTGCGTATCTACGTGGACGCCTTACCTTTTGTAATGGTGGATTGCATATTAGAATTAACCTCGCGTGGTCGCGAAAAACAAGCACGCGCATACTTTATCACTATGTCACATGACCCAAAATATTTCATTAATCATTTGCTGTACTAAATGCTTACATATGCAAATATGGTAAAAGTGATGTACTTATACATATTACACATCTGTTTTTTGTTGGGTTAATAAAAATAAAAATAATAAATATTATTGTTTTATATATTTTTATTTTACTAGGTTATTAATATGTTTGTGTTGAGATGCATTTTCTATAATTTATTATGAAAATGGTGTAATTCTATAAAAAAAAATTAATAAATATATATTAAAATAAAAAATAATAAGATTTTTATTGTATAGAAATCAAATATTTTGATTTTTAAAAATGTTTTTTAAAAAGTTACTTCCACTTAATAAAAAGTTAGGTCACTAGAAAGTTCCTAGAAAGTTCTCAGAAAGACATAAACTATATAAATAAGTATAAGCAATATAATGATATGTCTTGTGTGAAGAATATTTTAATTGGAGCTTTGCTTAGTTTGAGGTTGTCCTCTTGAAGAGACAAGCGAACATTGTTTTCATTGATAAAGGTATTGATATTTTGGTAATATGTTCTCTACAATTGTATATTGTTGTGGTAATTCTAGCATTTTCTTTCAATATGATATTATTTTCACTTTGAGTTTCCTATACTTCTAATAAGGTACCTAATTCCCAAGATGCGATTTGTAAACATTTTATTCTTCTTTAGGATAGAGACATATTACAATTTATATAAATAACACAATGATCTAACATTTAGAAGGTAAATCTGTAGTTGTGGAAGAATACACATAGATAATACAAGTTGTTTCCCTTGGTTGGATAACTTCATAACCCTTGTTGGCACCTCTTCGAGTTGTGCCTCAATAGATAAGATTTCAGTTCTACATACCCTCGGGTATATACAAAGTCCCCTTGGATACTTGAAACTAGATTTAGATAATTTAATAAACCATCTTACTACTATAGTGACTCTAAGAATGAAGCTTGGGAAGTTTTTTGTCTAGTACATTTGTAGTTGGGTAGTTTGACTAAGTGTATGGTTGAGCCTCCTTGGTTGGTGTATGTGGAGAACCTCCTGCAATGAACAATCAAAATGCACAATATAATAGAAATATTGGAGCACAGAACAGATTTTATTGATTGCGGGCCACTTCGAGGGGGCAACCTCCTTTGAGCAAGCTCAATACAAAATAACTCTCCGATGCTTTCATTAGTCTCAACACATACTTATATACTAAGTCTAATCTAAACAACTATTACTCCACATGAATGTGGGATAATGCAACCTATTAACTAGATGACTTAACAACTATTACTTACTCCCCATGAATGTGGGATAATGCAACCTATTAACTAGATGACTTAACAACTATTACTTACTCCCCATGAATGTGGGATAATACATCATACTAATAGGACGAATTACAAAGCATATGCGTCTGACAAAATATACCAACAAAATAAAGAGGGGAGTTGACACGGGTTCTTAACATCCCCTCCCTCTTAGAAAAAGCTTTGTCCCCAAAGCTTTAGATGTGGAAACTGCTGTTGAATCTGAAGGAGCGGTTCCCATGTAGCATTCTCTGGTTGCATGCCGTGCCATTGAATTAAGACCTCTGTGAGAGCGAAGCTGAGGAATGCGCTTATTGAGAATGGCCTCTAGTTCCAAAATGATGGACCCTTCCGTATCCAGCTCTAGTAAAATAGTTTGTGCTCTGATGTTGGTGCCAATCACTTTCTTGAGACAAGAGACATGAAAGACTAGGTGAATGCGAGAAGAAGGAGGAAGTTCCAATTTATAAGCAACAGACCCAATCTTCTGAAGAACTTTATATGGCCCATAGAACTTTGGAGCCAGCTTCTGATGCCCTTTGAGTTTCAGGGAGGATTGCTTGTAAGGCTGCAAACGAAGAAAAACCATATCACCGACTTGAAAGGCACACTTAGAACGATGTTGATCGGCTTGCTGCTTCATGCGACTTCTTGCCATGTGAAGATTCTCTTGCAGAATGTGAAGAATTTGATCATGGTTGCGCAAAACCATGTCAACTGCCGAAACTGGTGAACTATGGGGGGTGTATGGAAGGAGCACTAGGGGTGGCTGCCCATAAACAGCTTCATATGGAGTCATTTTAGATGCAGTATGGTAGGAAGTATTGTACCACCATTTAGTGAGAGGGAGCCACTTTGCCCATTGATGTTGTTGTTCAGAGGTGAAGCAACAAAGATAAGTTTCCAAGCATTTGTTGGTGACTTCAGTTTAACCATCTGTTTGTGGGTGATATCCTGAACTCATTTTCAGTTTGGTTCCAGTGAGGCGAAAGAGTTCGGTCCAAAAATGACTCGTGAAAGTTGCATCGCGGTCTAAGACAATGGAAGAAGGGATGCCATGAAGGCAGAATATCTGGTCCATGAAAATTTGTGTGACTGAGGAGGCAGTATATGGATGGCTGAGAGCACAAAAATGACTATATTTGGAGAGTCGATCAACCACAACCAAGATTATGGTCTTCCCTCCAAATTTAGGGAGCCCGTTGATGAAATCCATTGAAATATTTGTCCAAATCCTTGTAGGGATGGGCAAGGGTTCGAGCAAGCCAGGGAGGAGTGTAGTTTCACCCTTATGGCACTGGCAGGTATCACATTCAGCAACCATTTGTTGAATTTCTTGTTTCATTCCCTTCCAAAAGAAGTTATATCATGCCTGCTCATACGTTTTGAGGAACCCAGAGTGCCCTGCTGCTAGAGAAGCATGGAGTTCATAGAAGAAAACCTGGTGAAGATCTGTGCTCTGGGGAAGCACCAAGTGACCCTTATATCTCAGAGAAGAACCATCCCAAGAGTAATGTGGTACAAAAGAAGGATTACTGGCCAATTGTTGGATGATTTGAGATAAAAAGAGACATTGACATAGCCTTGCTGAACAGATTGTAACCAATTTGGAATAGGCATAGAAATAGCTAAAATAGAAGCATGGTCATCAAATGTGCGGGAAAGAGCATCCACCACAAGATTGTCCTTATCCTTCTTCTAAGTGATCTCGTAGTCATAACCCATGAGTTTGATAACCCATTTTTGTTGTGTTAGGGATGAGACTCGTTGTTCCAGGAAATATTTTAGACTCTGGTGACCAGTCTTGATGCAGAAATGATTCCCTAAGAGGTATGGACACCACTTTTGTACGACATGCAAAATAGACATCATTTCCTTCTCATATGTAGAGGCGGCTAAATTCTTACTAGACAGGGATTTGCTGGTGAATGCAATGGGATGTTCGTCTTGGAGGAGGACATCACCAAGTCCATTGTCGAAAGCATCACTCCCAATAGTGAAGGGCTTGGAAAAATCAGGCATAGCTAGAACAGGTGTGGTACACATAGCTTGTTTCAGTTTCTCAAAAGCATCCTTGACAAACTTGCGGTAGTAGCCAGTAAGTCCCAAAAACCCACGAAGCCTCTTCAAGGTCTAAGGAGGTGGCTAATTTTTCATGGCATCGATTTTGGCAGGATCAACACGAACCTCTTATGCTGAAACAATATGCTCGAGAGACTCTACTTCCTTCTGCCCAAAAACACATTTAGATTGTTTGGCACAGAGATGATGATCATAGAAAATTTGCAGTATAAGATCCAGATGTTGGAGATGCTTTGCCCAGGTTTTACTATAGATGAGGATATCATCAAAGAAGACCAGAATGAAGTTTCACAAGTAGGGCCGAAATATTTTATTCATCAATGCCTGGAACGTGGAAGGGACATTTGTGAGGCCAAATGGCATGACCAAAAATTGATAATGGCCATCATGTGTGCGGAAAGCTATTTTAGGGATATCATCCGTATGGACCCGAATTTGGTGATACCCAAAACGAAGATCCAACTTGGAGAAAAAATGAGCACCATGGAGCTCATTAACAACAGGAATTGGAAACTTATCCTTGATTGTGATGTGATTAAGTGCTCGAAAGTTGATGCAAAGGCACCATGACCCATCTTTTTTCTGGACTAGAAGGACCGGTGAAGAGAAGGAAACAGTGTTAGGGCGAATAACACCTTGCTTTAGTAAGTTGCGAACAAGCATCTCAATTTCTATCTTGTGGTGAAATGGGTTGTGATAGGGCCTGATATTGGTAGGGACACTTCTAGGAAGGAGTGGATTATGATGGTCCTCGGGTCGGGAAGGTGGCAATCCCACTAGCTTAGCAAACACACACGCATATCGATCCAAAATTTGTTGGAGATCCAATGGAGTAGTTGAGACTGCTGAAGGTTGCATTTGAATGAAATGGAGTTGAGCGATGAAACCATGTGAAATTTTCTTAAGAATATTTTCCATGCGATGCAAACAGATGAGGCTGAGAGACCCTGGTTGTAAGCCCCGCAATATGTGTTTGGTACCATTGATTGAAAACTGCATCGAAAGTTTAGCAAAATCCCATAAAATGGGTCCAAGTGTGCGTAACCATTGAGCGCCCAAAACCACATCACATCCGCCTAAGGGCAAGGAAAACATGTCAGAGCACAAGTTATAATCCCCATAGATACGCACACATTATGACACTTCCCTTTGCAAGGTAATGTGCCCCCATTGGACATCATGAATTCAAAGCTGGAGCAAGGATGGATGAAACAATTAGCTTGTTTGGCGATCCTCGGGTCAATGAAGTTATGAGTGCTACCAGAATCAATGAGTATTGTAAGAGGGAGTTTTTTGAAGAACCCTCTGACCCGCATGGTTTGTGGGGTGGTGACTCTGGCTAAGGCATGGAGAGATATATCTGGTTGGTACTCTGGAGTAGGAAGTTGTTGAATGTCACCATCATCATCTGTGGGATCCTGAGCATCATAAAAAATTTTAGGTACAGGTGGAGAATCCACATCCAAGACATTTTTTCTCAACACATCTATGTCCTCAGGTGAATTTCTCGTCGCAATTATAACAAAGCCCTTTTTCCCGACGTTCCCGCATCTCTTCTTTAGACAGATGCTTGATAGGAGTGGTTTTAGGAGCTGGCGGATTTTGGGTTCTTTGAGGAACCATAGGTATGAATGGAACAAGAGTGGATTTGGAGCATTGTTGAGCCCAGATCTTGTCCTCTTCTAGCTTAGCCAACCTGAGGGTTTCCATCATTGTGTTGGGGTAGAACATTTTAACCTCAGAGCATATTGTATCCTTCAGACCATTGATAAAACAAATAAGGTAGAATGCATCAGGAAATCCGTCAGTGTGATTGGTGAGTTTCTCAAATCCTGTATGATACTCCCGCATAGTGCCAGTTTGGTGAAGTTTGGTGAGTGCTCCTGTGAATTCATCAAAAGCACTAGGACCAAATTGCTGCAAGAGGAGTTAGGAAAAATATGTCCAGTTTGGTTCGGCATGAGCCTTAATGTACCAACGGAACCATTGAAGTGCTTCATGTTCCAAATGAAAGGATGCAAGGGGGAATTTATTGACATCAAAAGTGTTATGCATACTGAAATATTTTTCTGCCCTATAAATCCATCTAGTTAGATCATCACCATTGAAGCGAGGAAAATCCAGCTTCGGCCTGTGGAAGTTGCTAAATGATGAGAACCCAATGTCTGTAGAAGACTCAGGCTGGAGGCGGTTGTTCATGGGTGAATGCTAAATATGGAGGCCGGGAAATTTTTGATCTAGGTCCTCAAGTTTGGACTTGATGGCGACAAGTTCTTCTTCCATTTGTTTATTTGCTCCGGTGCATGTGACAACCATAAGAATTTTTTTATTTTTTTAAATTTTTTCAGGGAATGGGTAGAAAAACAAAAATGCAGAGGGGTTTAGAAAAGGAGATTTTTGATTTGGGAAAAATTTGGGGGGGGGGGGGGGGGTAATTGGGGTTTTACAGGGTTTTGGACACTTTTTAGGGACAAGAAGCAGAAAATGTGAATTTCAGAGGTGGGATGAAGGAATTGGAAAATTTGTCAAAGAGGGACAATGAAGCAGAAATGGAAAATGAACATCGTGGAAAAATTTGAAGGCGATTGGGTGAGAATCAGAGAAGTTATGACAAACTCTAAAAATTGACAAATGTGAAATTTTGACCTTGAGGAAGTGAAATTGGGGATAGGGTCCTCAATGAAGGAATATGTAGAATGGTATTACGGGGGTGACAGTGAAATTTCAAGGGAAGTGGAGCTAAATCAAGGAAGATATGATTTTTTTTTCTTATGAAGAACTGATCTGTGGTGGTTGTAGAAGCTGTGTTTTATCAACAGGAAATGGAGTAAATGATCTGTGACAATTCTGAAATTATGCATGTTAGCAATTGTAAATAGAGATGGACCCCAAGTATATTTGGCTTCCTATTGGTTTAAAGGTAGTCACTCGACCACCAAGGCTATCTCAGGCTTGAGTATTGGGGCGGTACCCCTAACTTCACGGTGTAGGTAAAACTACTAATTGCTTGGCCAAAAATGGCAGCTCTTTGGTTTTCCTCACAGATGGGAATCTAGTCAATCTGGTGGGGATCATTGACCTTTTTGCTTGGCAAGTCCTCTTAATGGCCAACTACTTTGTGGTTCTTGTGGTACTCCTCACAATGAATTTTAGGGCTATGCCCAAGTACTTCCCACAGTTAAGCGGATAGGGTTTAATCCCTGATCCGGATGAATAATATTGCTGCAAGAAGAAGAACAATTGTAAGGCTCACAGCGTCAGGAAGCACGGCAGAGTTTTTTTTTCCCAAAATTCCACCCAACGAGCCTAAGAAAGTGATCTGATACCAGATGTGGAGAACCTCCTACAATGAACAATCAAAATGCACGATATAATAGAAATATTGGAGCATAAAGGAGATTTTATTGATCGTGGGCCACTTCGAGGGGGCAACCTCCTTTGTGCAAGCTCAATACAAAATAACTCTTCGATGCTTTCGTTAGCCTCAACACATACTTATATACTAAATCTAATCTAAACAACTATTACTCCACATGAATGTGGGATAATGCAACCTATTAACTAGATGACTAAACAACTATTACTTACTCCCCATGAATGTGGGATAATACATCATACTAATGGGATGACTTATAAAGCATATGCATTTGACAAAATATACCAACAAAATAAAGAGGGGGGTTGACATGGGTTCTTAACAGTGTCATGAGAATTTGGGATTAGTACTACTATTGGGCCCTACTAGTATATCGAATAACTATAACACCTAACACTTCCTTTTCCTCGAGACATTACAAACCTAGTCCTTTGTTTCTAGTCTTTAAAAATCCTACATATCTTATAGAATTAAGAATTTGGGAATTATGTTAGCATAGTAATATTGAGCTAGGAGTACAACTCCTTTAAGAGTAGTGGGAAAAAATAAAAATAAAATTATGTACTTCTTGCATCCTTTTTTTCAGTCCCATCTCAATAGAATCCTTGTGTTGAGTTTATCACATTGGTAACACTCTCCATAACCTTCTATGTGTCTTGACATCCCTAGAGCTACCCACATCCTTATTTAAGAACTATATTAATATAATCCTCTCATTGAGATGATTGCATTGGTACCATTCTCTATTAATTGTTTATGTGGACCAAAATCCTTAGTCTTTCCCACACCCTTATTTCATACCTTTATTAACATATCCTTGCATAGAGATAAACACATTGGTACCACTCTCCCATAGCCCTTTTTATGGATCCATCCCTTTATGGATAACACTCAAGGAATAAATCTCTCCCACAAAGTTTCCCACATGGAAAAATAGTTTGATGAGTTGCAATACAAGATAAACTACAATCACTCTTATGCTTATACAATTCTTACTGACATCCTTAAAAATATTTCCAACTTGGAGTTGTTACCCAACCAAATTTCCTAATTCATTTAACTCTTCACTCCACTAAGAACTACATGAGCCTCCCTCCAAGGAAGGGTTGAAACCTCCAATCCCACTAGGCCTCAATCCAATCTTCTTGTCCATGATCAAATGACTCACATGTGGCACTAAATTCCTAAAGTCAATCTCAACTAATTTAATGGGTTTAATCCCAACGGGTACATCAATCAAATGGAATATTACTTTCCCTACATGTTATCATTGAACATTTAATGAAAATTCAATTGTGATTCTTATATTTGGATATTGAACATTGGTAATAGTAGCAATGACACAATAAATCTCACAAGGGTTGTATTTCTTGGACATAATTTGTCTCATAACTCTATGAACATTTTCAAATTGACACTCATTATTTGGGGTGACTGACTAAGCTCAAACAATATGGCATAGTTGAATATTTCATATGTACTTTTGAGTAGCTTTCAATTTACACTAAACGCATGTCCAATATATTTTTCAATGGATTGCTTCATTAATGGTCTAAATGAAGATATATCTGTTGTTATGCACCAAATTTACAAAATAACATAAAAAATAGGAAGAAAAGAGTAGCCCAATTCCGCAAGAATGAAATACAGAGTTGAATAAGAATCATATTAGAGGGGAAAACCTTCTTATGCAATGCATTAAATGCATAAGATAACATGAGATAATCCTAAAACTATGTCCTCTCTCTCTCTCTCTCTCTCTACAATTTTATCCAACAATGCAATTACACTCCTAGCTGACCAGTAATACTAATATAATAATCGAAATGTAATGTCACAATATATAGGGTTTAGCATTCCTATCCCTTCAAAACAAGTTTTTTCTTCAACACTTGATTAAATATGGATGTTTTTGCATGAAAAACACATCTTCCCATGTTTCTTCTTCTAGTGACAAGGTTTTCCACTTGATAGGTACCTAAAAATTGCTTGATTTCAAAGTCTCTTGATCCTTGCATCAAGGATTGTATCAAGTTATAGTATCAACTTCCTTTGTTCATTATTCTTTGGTAAAATAGTCTAATTCATATTTAGGAAAGAAACATGGAAGAATCAATGTACACATGAAGATGGAGGAAACTCCGATTTGTAATCCATACTTCAAATCCTTTGCAACATATTATAAGGACCATATTACTTGGGAACTAATTTATTGTCCTTCTTTTTCTTTTTGAGGGACATCTATTTATATGGTTATAGATTCCCCCACTTCAATTTTACTTTCACTACAATATTTACTTGCTTGTTATTTCATCCTATCTTGTGCCATAGCAAAGTTAACGATTAATAATTACAAAACCTATTATTGGTTCTCTATATGATCCGCAAAATGTAATGACGAATATTATGGATTGCAAAAATCGTAGCCAAATCTAACTTCTCAAAATGTGAATATCGTGTTTCAGAATCAAGAAGACTCTTACTCAAGTAATAAATCACATGCTCTTGGTCATTGTTGTATTCCTGTACTAATACCATGTCAATAGTAGTAATAGATGCAGCCACATAAAGGAAATAATCCTGTGTATAATCAAGAGGTTGCAATACAGGTGCATGCATAATGGCATGTTTGAGATTATCGAAGGCATGTTGCACAAGGTCATCCCAAACAAAAGGAATTCCTTTTTTAAGTAATTTCATTAAACCATGTGTTTTCTAGGCATAATTACATACAAAATGGAGCAAGAAGTTTGACTTCACTTACAAACTTTGAAGCTTAGTTATGTTGATCGGTGGCAATAGGGCCAATATAACCTATATTTTTAAAGGATCAATTTAGATGCCATCTTTAGAGATAATGAATCCAAGCAGTCATCCAGTCTCAACACAAAAAAACACATTTGTGTGGATTCAAATGATTTTTCTGAGTGGCGACATCTAAGAAAAATGGCTCTCATATGGTTAACATGGCATTCTCAATGCTACAAATGGGTTGGAAAATCATCAAGATAGGGTTCCACTATATGTTTTATATCATGGAAAGCATAAGACATGGCGCATTGAAATGTAGCTCCAACGTCTTTGAGACCAAAAGGTGCTTTTCGATAAGCAAAGGTTCCCCATGGGAATATAAAATTTGTTTCATAATGGAGTATATCGATATGATTATAGCTAGAAAAACCATCCATAAATGAAAATATGACACTTCTAGCACAATTTTCAAGGATTTGATCAATATATGGAGTGGTATAGTTGTCCTTTGGACAAGTTTGATTGAGATCTTGAAAATCAATACAAACCTTAATTGTATCCTGCTTTTTAGTAACATGAACAATATTAGAAACCCATTCTATCAAAGGTACGGGATAAATGAACCCATCTTTAATATTTTTTTAACATGTTCCTTAATGGTCATAGCTTTTCATGGATGTATTTGAAGAATTTTTTGTTGGATTGGCTTGGTGTCAAGGTATGTTTTAATTTCATGAACAATTATCAAAGGATCAATACTTGACATTTCTTCATAACTCCATGTGAAAATATCATGAAATTCATTGAATAGGGCCATATAAGTTTCCATTTCCAGAGGAGAACAATTATGACCCAAATGTATGTGTTTAATGATATTAGGTTTCACCAATATGTCAGTTGGAGTAATCTTGGTAATGTTACTCAAATTTCCTTTAGACTCAACATTTTGTGTGAGTATAGGTGATTGAGGCACAATGATAATATCAAATGAAACAAAAGTCTCAAAATCAGTTTCTACCAATTGGTAATTGGGAAGGAAAGAAGATCGATTATGAGCATATTTCCAAGGTAAATCATTTAAGGACATAATTTTCATAATATATTCATCATATGAAGGTGTTGTAAAATATAGTCCAAAAACGGTTGGGGAGAATCTAACCAATATGGTAGATGGTAAGGGTTTGATGCTACTAAAAGGTGATTGTTAAAATTTTAGTCATCAAACATGGATTGGATTGCCTAATAAATAACTTGAGATGGAATTAAGGGTGTTGAATCATCAATTTCTTTTCCCTTTAAAATATCGTTATGGTTTGTAGAGATCATGTTAATGGAAGCAACCTGCGAAGGAGGAATGGGACTTGTTAACAGAAAGACCCCCATGAGTGAAGAGTCTTTGAGAATTAATACCCTTATGTTATGATATCGTGGGACAAAATACCCTTAAAGTGGAACATTGTTCATAGAGTTGGAGTTAATGTCAGGAGAGAAAAAATTTACTTTATCAATGGTAACAATATTTCCTTGGTACAAAAACTAAACTAGATGGAAAACATAAGACACAACTGTGTGCATAGCATAAAAATAGTTTCTTTCCAATAGAAGGTTATAATATAAAGGTGCATCGACAACTTCAATGTGAATGGACACATATTTTTCGCCTAATTCTGCTGACAAGGATGATAACAATCCATAAGCTTGGAATCCACGACCATAAAAGGCCTTCAAGGTGGTAGGGGAACAATGAATTTTAGGGGAACCAATGGCTCTCCAACAAGACAGAGACATGATAGAAGTAGAGGAACCTTTGTCCAAAATGGTACGATGGATATTTTTCCCACTAACTTTAGTAGATATTTGAAAGGCGAGTTGGTGAGAAAGCCTCAAATTAAAATATTCCAATTTAAAAGTGACGATGTTGGATTTTTTTTCATCCATAGCTCTAAGTATTGACAACAATTCTTTTCTTTGCACAAACATGGCATACTTCGAGAGTGGACATAGCGCAGGGTATTTGGGAAAAATCTTAAACAACATTGTAATATAAAGCATCACTTATGCTAGTATTAAAAACTAACTTTCGAATAGTCTTCTTAGGTGGACATAATACTGTGTCAGAAACATGTTTTCAATTTGAAGACCATTAGTAGGAGGTGGAGTGGAAGGGGAAGGTTTATCAATAGAAACACCTTCACTCTTTTTCTCTAGTAGTATGTCATAGCTCTATGATCAAGTTTTCATGTGAACCATTTCACTAGACATCATTTTAACTTCTTTAATAGAAGAAGAAGAAGAAGGTCCATCCAAGGATTCATGATCAATCAATTTCTGTTGATTAGGGAAAGGATCAATAAATACTATTGGAGGGGAATTATTTTTAGGAAATTTATTAACCTCTTCACAATAAGGACACTCTTTCATAAAGTGATCACCTCCACATATGAGGTAAGGGAACTTAGCCTTTCTATTAGGTTTTGATTCAACATATGCAGTTTGTGTTTTATTATCCTCCTGCCGATTCACATGTTTTTTGGATTTTCGTTTTCCCTTTTCCCAGTTCCCGAGGATTTTGAGGATTGTATTGCATTGAATTTAGTGGAAACAATAGGAGAAGAAGTAGTCTTGGGATTTGAAACAATCATATTAGAATGTGAAGTCGAAATAATTTTCTTTTTTGTTGATTTAATGATAGACTATGTTTGGATAGAACCTACAATGCCATCAACAAGGGGGTTCTATGGAACGTATTCAAGGATCTATGGTGGGACAAGGAGCATTCAAAATTAAATCATACAAAGTTCTATATTGGGAATAAACCAAGTATAGGTACCGCACATGAATAATTGTTTGCTCTTCGGTTACAACACCTCCCATAACCACATATTTAGCAATGGGTGGAAGTAGATATTAAGTGAACCAATAAACCAACAATTGATCAAGAATAGGAGCTTTTATTAACCTATGTCACCATATCCACTCATGAATGTGGTCAAATATGTGAGTGGAAGTGGGATGGTGAAGAGAAGTTAAAAGGTCTATACCCATTTCATATCTAATTGGTAATTGAAAATGTGTAAGAAAAGGCATTGCTAGAGAATTAAAACCACCAAAATCATGCTATGACACTTAAATATACCATTTGATAGCCATCCCAATAAGAGTACGTTGTAAAAGCCTCAAACGTATGGAATCATCCATCAAAGAATTGGATGAACACCAAATATGGAAATTCATAATATGATTTTTTTGGGTCTTCTCCTTGCTTTCCATGGAATTTAGGTATATCGGATGGTAATTTGGTCAGTATAGACGACCAAAAAGGGTCATGCATGATGGGATGATTTATAAGTTTGGACAAGTACAGTATATCTAAAGTCACTAAGAAGGGAAGTTTCCTATTTTGTTGTGGGTAGTTGTAATATTGATATGGAATAACAATACCAATAGGGCCATAAGTTGGTTGTTGTTGTACATTGTAGCCATATTGACCTCCCACATGCAGTTGTTGGATAACTGGAGGATTATGTGGCAAGGGTTCAACAGGGGAAACTGGTCATTGGGGAGTATAACCCACAATAGGTTGTGACCATAAAGTATTCATACCTCCTAGATAGGGTATTGTAGGATACAAATTGGTAGTAGGGGGGTTAAATTGGACATACTACCCCCTAGCTAAATATTGCGTTCCCGTAATAGGTTGTTGTGCTAGTTGACCCAAAACATGTGGTTATTGTTTCCCCAAAGTAGGTCTTGTTTGTTGAATATGGCCACCCACTTCACTTGGAATTGCACCCGATGCATTATACAAAGTAGGTGTATAGTGGGATCTTGCTATTGGTGAACTAAAAGTTGTAGAATAACATCCAAATACATTTGGAAAATTGATAGAATGCATAAACTACTCGATGAAGCAACAATAGTTGATGCTTACATAGGCTGAGAAAAATCCATAGTGGTGACTTGTGGAGCAGTCTGAGTACTAAACCTTGTAATTGTAGGTGATGGAGGAGTATTAACGTTCATGGTTTGAATAGAAGAAATCCCAATGGAATGACAAAGAATATCACTTGGTAATAGATAAGGAAAATGCCTTCTAGAATATGTTTCAGAATGAGGTGTTAAATCCATGAAGGAAGTTGGGATAGTACTCATATATCCAAAATTGGAAATATATTGGCCTAAAGTTGAAACCTAGAAAGGTGCAGAAGGACCAAACACGATCACTATCGGATCTTCTGGTGGTGGTTGATAAAAAACTGGTCGCAAAGGTCCTACAAAAATGTATTATGAGTAGAAGGTTGTTATACCACTATGGGTGTTGAGAGGTTTGTTATTGGAACAATACCAGAAGGAGAAAATTCTCCCCTTCCTTCATTGATAGGCACTCCTTCCTTCTCAGGTGGAGTGCCTACTTCAACATCGGACATTATGACCATTTCTTGTTCCATGTTTTTATGGGTTGTAGGGTATTCTTGATATATAGGAAATAATCCTTGTATATGATGGGATCATCTTAAATGTTGGTCCACCAGAATGTAAGACTGATCTCTCTATCTTAAAATTCCTAACTACATACACAAAGACAAGCACTACTCAGTATAATAGCAACAAGCAAACTTGTGGTAGGTGGGATGTATAGTTTAGATCCTCATAGGAATGTCAAGTTATTGCAACTCACAATATACTACAGAGTCCAATAGTGATACATGCTAAGGAGGATTGGGACCGTACCCTTATTTGTATACTCGACTACTTGGACAGTACGTGCGTAGTAGCTCCCCGATTGTTGTTGATGGTGTATTGATCTAAAAAGATGACCGATAGGTTACTCAGTTGGTCTCAAGATCATAATGGTGTCTCCTGATATACACAAGGTATGTGGGAGCTGAAATCCATAGTAGTGTTGTCTAATACACAACCGGTCGAAATGGGCATTCTGATATATTGTCAAGTATGTAAAAGAATCTTTCTATACCATAAAAATACATGAAATACCTTTCTATATACCAACGACTACATGGAAGAACTACATAGTCTCTGATATGTAGTGCACGCAAAAAATAACAGCTCCTACACTTTAAGACAGTAGAACACGTCTCTAACCTAACATATAGTCTTGCTAAATTTTTTACCTAACTAACGCTTGATTTTATCCTTTTTACGGTTAGGTGGAAAAAATGATCTAAATACTCGACTCATAAACCATGTAGAAATGAAGAGAAAATATTTAGTTTTTCTTTCAAAATATTCCCTATTTAAGAGGAGAGTAAGAAATTTTACCCAAAACACACAGTCAAAATCAAATCCTTCAAAATTTGGAATGAAAATCCAAACACACAAAGTCTTTGTACTTCGCTAAAAATATAACTCTAGTAATATAAAATAAAAACTAACTAGTGTTCTTAAACATACAATTTACAATTATATTGTAACGACCCTCCAAGGGGTCCGACAAATACAACTAAGGTCGTGCAATTTTTCCAACAAACAAATAAAAACTAAGAAAAGTTAAACATATATTGAAGATTATTTTAATTCAATATTCTAATATCCCATAAAATACTAATTTTAAATTTCATCATTGCATATTCATTAAAAAACATTAAGGTTTTCCTCAATGGTACAAATAGTTTTAATAATTATAATTTATCAAACAAAAATACTTTTAAGAATAGTAGAATACTAATTTATATCGCTAGTCATTGTCATTTGAGGATGAGGCCGAAGGTTTTTTTATCATCAATCCACTACAATTAATGTCACCAGATTTCCAATCATTCTAGATCCACCGGTTGCCTCCCTACCATACCCTAACGGGTACTCTCCTTCCCTTGGATCCCCGAGCTCGACAAGGATGACAATACCTTGCTAGCAATGGAAGTATGATGCCAGGATGCTGTTGGGAGGCTCCCAACCTCACTCATGTTGTACTGAACCACATTCTTCCATAGTTTCCTCAGAGCCACCAAAATGGTTCGGGTTCCCAACTATGGCAAGGTAGAAGAAAAATACGAAGATCCCCCGTTCTTCCTTTCCTTTAGCTTTTATTAACCATTTTGTTAATTCCCATGCATCCCATGCACCACTTTCAGTTAACTCTTTAGTTTACTTTAATTAATTAATTAATTAATTTTATTTACCCACCCACTTTTTAGTTATCTTTAGTTCTCTGATTCTTTTTTGATTAGTTAGGATTTCACTTTAGTTCAAGTTCCTTAATTTACTCTTTTAATTGGTTTCTTAATTTGAGTTTATTTATCCTTATTTATTTGTTTGTTTAATTATTTATTTATTTATCATTTAATTAATTTATTATTTACTTAAAGTTCTTTATGATCAATTTATTAGTTCCCTTAATTAAAATAGATGTTGATTACTGGTGCATTCTCGCCGTGACCATAATTATCAAGGTGGTGTGATCTCAGCATGCCCTTTCGGTAATTATGACGGGCGAGGAGTTGGTTATGATGATTGAGCCAATGTTACCTCTATTCTTCTACCTTGGGAAGATCAAGGTGGTTCCTGGGGGATAAGTCTGAATCCATATTGCGTGGACCCAAGTAATATTATTCGTGAGTGACTGACTCACGACCTACCCTCATGGCACACACATTTGATGAATTGGATTTTTCATCGCTCTATCCAAATTTCATCACACCATCCAATTTTATGGACTTACATGTATAATATTTTCAGCCCTGTCACCTGATCTGGATTGATTGGCAATCACAATCCCATCATCTGCATATAAAACATCATGTGCATCAAATCTTATAAACAATATTTTATACCCAATATAAATATCAAATTGACATTAACTATTGAATGTTCTCGACTCCAGAGTCCATGCACATCATACTGTAAGTTTTAAACCTGTGTAGAGAAGCAAAGCATATAGATTCTTTTAACCAAAATAGAGATCACAACACATCATTCACACATAAACACAGAGATTTACCTTGGAAACCCTTAACCAGGAAAACCAAAAAAACTTGGAGCCACACCTCCTATTTTCTCTTCGTTACATTATGAAATACTCACAATACAAAATATAAGTACTTCGCAACATCCAAATACCCTAATCCGTTAACCCAGATTAGAAAAAGACTCCAATCCCTTAACCAGGATTAAGTTACATATTTTTAGACAAATTCTAAAAATAGCCACAAACAGCTATAAATAGCCATAAAATATATAAATAGTCAATCAACCATGTATCACGTTCTAAAGGATTACCCGTGGAAGCTAGGTACACATCCCCTCCTTCTTCTAAGGAGTTCTTTGCCTTTGTGGAAGGGGTGTCCTCATATCCCTTTGCTTTCTCAACATTCTTAGATCTGCAATCCTTTTTATAGTGCCTAGCTTTACCGCATTTCCAACACTTCCTTATTCCTTTTCCTGGGGATTTAGATCTACCCATAGATTTAGATCTCCCCTACCCATAGATTTAGATCTCCCCTTAGATCCTTTATTTTTGTTTCTCTCCTGGGGGCGACCTCTCACAGACAAGGAATCCATGTTATAATTATCCATGGTTTTCTTCCTCATCTCTTCTAATAGTAGGGATGATACAATTTCATCAAATTTTAAGGTCACCTGGCTAGAACTACCTATTGCAACAATTAGGTTGTCCCAGGAATCCGAGAAAGAACACAATAATGTGATACATTTATCTTCTTCAGCCATTTTAATACCAATAGAGGTTATCTGACTTACCAGAGTATTGTAGACATTCAAATGCTCTATTACAGTGTCATTTTCGTCTATTCTGAGGTGAAACAACTTCTTTTGTAGAAACAACTTGTTCACAAGGGATTTTGATTGATACAAAATCCCTAGTTTTGCCCATAGCTTTATTGCACTATCTTTACTAGATACATTCAACAACACAGAGTCTGATAAGCACAATCATATTGTACTCCTCACCCTTCTTTCTAATTTATCCCAATCTTCTTATGACGTTGTAGTGGGTTTCGTACCTATATCCACAACAATCCATTGTTCTCGATCTACCAGAAGATCCTCCATTTTGAGCTTCCATAGCTCAAAATTATGGCCGTTAAATTTCTCGATCTTGATTCTTAAAGTGCTTGCCATTCTCTTTCAATGCACAAATCAACACTGCAAAGCTCCCACTGAACCCAAGTTTATCAGAGACTCGATATCTATCAACCGTGTCGAACCCTTAGCAGCAAAGGCATCCCCCTGATGCCAAAATCGAGCTCTGATACCACATGTAAGTTTTAAACATGTGCAGAGAAGCAAAGAATATAGATTCTTTTAAGCAAAATAGAGATCACAACACATCATTCACACATAAGCACAAAGATTTACCCTGGAAACCCTTAACTAGGAAAACCAGAAAACCTTGGAGCCATACCTCCTATTTTCTCTTCGTTACATTATGAAATCCTCACAATACAAAATATAGGTATTTCGCAACATCCAAATACCCTAATATGTTAACCCAGATTAGAAAAAGACTCCAATCCCTTAACCGGGATTAAGTTACATATTTTTAGACAAATTCTAAAAATAACCAGAAACAACTATAAATAGCCATAAAATATATAAATAGCAAATTTTTTTTTCTCACTGCGCACGCATCAGAAATGGCATAATAGCCATTTTCGAACAGAAACAGGGCCTATGGCCTATTTTCGTCAAAGGTTCCTTTGGGATCGCCAAGTTGCAACACTGACATGCGCACCTCCCCTGCATATGCACATGCAAAGAATATAACATATACCCAACACATACCTCACGTGCATTAAACATATCATAATTAAATCATATCATAAACAAGATTGATATCACTTGCCATAGTCGTCAACTAAGCTAGAGTCTTTGAATACTGATGCTTTATTGCGGTTCATGTACCTTCCTTTCCTGTCACACTCGACAGACCATTAGAGTACATGCTACATAAATTTTGTCAAAACATTATACAACTTTAATCCTTGCTGATAAATTCACATGATTTTTCATTTCCAATTAAAATCATAATATAATTGCATACATAATTGACCAAATGTTGACATTATTTTTTGTAACCATAATTTAGTCATCAATATGTTAGATAATCCTTCTTAGGTCATATCTCATCAATAATTCATTTCTTGACACATGTTCAGGTCATATGAAATCGAATGTCCTAAAAAATACATCCTTACAACACTTTTAGATCTCAAATAAATAATTGGCCCGGTCATTCATGATAGAATGCCCTCAAATAAATATTTTATTCTAATCCCAAGAGTAAGGGTAAAAATAGGGTGTTACATACACCCCCACTTCAGGAAACTTCGTCTCGAAGTTCTAGAATAAGTATGGAGACTATATCTATCATTGATATTAGATTCTCATACAAGAATCACACAATGCTAGTTTATTAGCCATTATTCCTTAGTATCGAGTTGTTACATCTATTTATACAGGATGATTTCATTCAATTACTTTGCCTATCCCTAAGTTGGGAATTACATACTACCCCTCTTTAGGAAAATTCATCTTGAAGTTAATTCTTATTGTATATTCAATGCTAGTTTCTCTTTCTTTTCACTTTCAAGTCTTTATCCCAACCTTCTATATTTTCAACAAATGATCATTCTCTTAAGCATTGGATATGTTACATCATTGGATTTATGTTCCAAACAATAAGGTTCCAACACATTTTCTTTAATTCAATAGGATTTTTCACATAATATAAGTGCAATAATACCTTAAATAATTCAATTTGACCGATAATTTCAACACCTCCTAGTCTCCCATGAGGATTTGTGTGTAACGACCCTCCAAGGGGTCCGACAAATACAACTAAGGTCATGCAAATTTTCCAGCAAACGAATCAAAACTAAGAAAAGTTAAACATATATTGATGGTCATTTTAATTCAAACTTCTAATATACCATAAAACGCTAATTTTAAATTTTATCATTGCACATGCAAAAAAAAAAACCTTAAGATATGCCTCGATGGTACACCTAGTTTTAATAAATCTAATTCATAATTTAAAAAAAAAATAGTAGAATACCTGTTGATATTGCTAGTCATTGTTTTTTAAGGACGGGGCCAAAGGTTGTTTTGTTGTCACTCCACTCCAATTGTTGTTGTCAGATTTCCAATCATTCTGGATCCATTTGTTTCCTCCCTACCATACCCTGACAGGTATTCTTCTTTCCCTGGGACCCTTGAGATCAATAGAACTGACAATACCTTTCCATCAATGGAAGTACGATGCCAGGATGCTACTAGGAGGCTCCCAACCTCACTCATGTCGTACTGAACCACACTCTTCCATAGTTACCTCAGATCCACCAAAATGGCTCAGGCTCCCAACTATGACAAGACCGAAGAAAAAGATGAATATCCCTAATTCTTCCTTTCCTTTAGATTTTATTAACCATTTCATTAATTCCTACACATCCCATGCACCACTTTTAGTTAACTATTTACTTTACTTTAATTAATTAATTAATAAAATTTTATTTACCCACCCACTTTTTTGTTATCTTTAGTTCTCTGATTCTTTTCTGATTAGTTAGGACTTCACTTTAGTTCAAGTTCCTTAATTTACTTTGTTAAGTGATTTATTAATTTTAGTTTATTTATCCTTATTTATTTGTGTTATCTGGAAATACACACCTCCTACAGACATGAGTTGTTTCCCTAGTCTGAATGGTTCAGATCTAGAACAAAACACAAACACCAAATGTTAAACTTCCCCTAGATCTGGTTAATCACTTGAATGAAATTCCATTATACTTCTCTCAAAGCTTGTCCTTGCTATCCTCGCAGAAGAACTTGTAAAAGATGGAAAACAACAAGAGAAACATGATAGAATGCAATATAATAAACTAGATCTATGCTCGTGGCCAAGGAATCAAGCAATATATACAAATGAAACAGTAAATATGGGAAAGAAAAGACATTTTTTATTAGAAATGATTGGAGAGACTACAACCTTTATGCCTTGGTGTTGAGAGTTCCTTCCAATGGATCCTTCCCTCTAACTTCACCTTTCCTCCAATAGACGTTCAAGAATTAGTTTGACAGAGTTTGGGTATGCAACACAATTCTTCCTCTTTCTCCCCATGGGGGATGAGTCAGTATTTAAATGCATGGGAGGATAGATATGGTTAAGGATATCATGGGTGAGGTGGAGATAAGATCCAAAAATGGAGGATCTTGAGCTCCAGGTGGTTCCTAAACCATAGGGATGAGACTCCACGAAGGCAAGCTTTAAGAAGCCTCTCAAAACTCCTATTTTTTCCTTGAAAACTCAAGCACCACTCCTCTAATAAAGCAGACATGAAGTGTTAAGGGGGTAAAAATTCTTGCAGTAAGGATAGAGGCGGTGGCACCACTCTTTGCTCATGTATCGGGAGTGTTGCTGACTTAGGTAACACTTTTTGTCAATGGAAGAGGAGTGTTACCATCTCAAAACAAGGAAAAATTACAAGGCAATAATTTCTTCCTTCATTTCTCTAGGGAAAACTTTGAGGGATTGGAACAGACAAAGGAATACCTATCTCATAACATGAGGGTGACGAGATTTAGGTGTAATAATTTGTTTGTTTGTTTGTTTGTTTATCATTTATCATTTAATTAATTTATTATTTACTTAAAGTTCTTTATGATAAATTTATTATTTCCATTAATTAAAATAGATGTTGATTACTGCTCCATTCTCTTCATGACCAGAATTATCAAGGTGTTATGCTCCCAACATGCCCTTTTGATAATTCTCACAGGAGGAGAGTTGGTTATTATGACCAATACAATGTTACCTTAGTTTTCCTACCCTGGGAAGAGCCAGGTGGTTCCTAGGGAATAAGGTTGAATCCTCATTGTGTGCCCCTATTAATAATCTTCGTGAGTAACTAACTCACGACCTACCCTCACAAAACACACATCTGATGAATTGGGATTTTCCTCACTCTATTCAAAGTTCATCACGTCGTCCAATTTCATAGACTTACAGGTATAATATTTTCAACCTAGTCACCTGATGTGGATCGATTGGTAATCACAATCTCATCATATGCACATAAAAAATAATGTGCATTAAATATTATAAACAAGATTTCAAACCCAATATAAATATCAAATTGAAATTAATTATCAAAGGTTCTCGACTCATCTAGAGTCCATGCACATCATACCTCATGTGCATCAAACATATCATAAACAAGATTGATATCATCTGCCATAGTCATTGACTAAGCTAGAGTCTCTACATACTGATGCTTTCTTGTGTTTCATGTACCTTCCTTTCCTGTAACACTCGACATACCATCAAAGTACATGCTACATAACGTTTTTCAAAACATTATACAACTTTAATCCTTGCTTATAAATTCACATGATTTTTCATTTCCAATTAAAATCACAATATAATTGCATAAATAATTAACCAAATGTTGACATTATTTTCATAATCATAATTTACTCATCAATATGTCACGTAATCCTTCTTAGGTCATATATCATCAATAATTCATTGCCTCACACATGTCTAGGTCATCTGAAACCGGATGTCCTAAAAAATATGTCCTTACAATGTTTTTAGATCTCAAAAAAATAAATGGCCCGATCATTCATCATAGAATACCCTCAAATAAATAGTTTATTCTAATATCAAGAGTCAGGGTAAAAGAAGGGTATTGCATACACCCCCACATCAAGAAACATCATTCCAAAGTTATATAATAAGTATGGAGACTATATCTATTACTGATATTAGTTTCTCAAATAGGAATCACACAATTCTAGTTTATTAGCCATTATCCCTTAGTATCGAGTTGTTACATCAATGTATACATAATTATTTCATTTAATTAACTTGCATATCCCTAAGTCGGGCATTACATACTCCCCCTCTTTAGGAAACTTCGCCTCAAAGTTAATTCTTATTGTATATTAAATGTTAGTTTTGCTTTCTTTTCACATTCAAGTCTTTATCTCATTCTTCTATATTTTCATCAAATGGTCATTCTCCTAATCACTGGATATGTTACATCATTGAATTTATGTTCCAAACAATAAGGTTCCAACACATTTTCTTTAATTCAATATCAATTTTCACGTAATGTAAGTTTGGTAATACTTTAAATAATTCATTATGACCTATAATTTCAACACCTCCCAGTCTCCCATGAGGATTTATGTGTAACGACCCTCCAAGGGGTCTGACAAATACAACTAAGGCCATGTGAATTTTCCAGAAAATAGATCAAAGCTAAGCAAATTTAAACATATATTGACATTTCTTTTAATTCAATCTTCTAATATCCCATAAAACACTAATTTTAAATTTCATTGTTGCACATACATAAAAAAACCTTAATATCTGCCTCGATGGTACACCTAGTTTTAATAATTGTAATTCATCAAACACAAATAATTTTAACAATAGTAGAATACCTATTGATATCGCTAGTCGTTGTGGTTTGAGGACGAGGCCGAAGGTTGTTTTTAGCCTCTCCAATGCAGTTGTTGTTTCTAGATTTCCAATCATGTCAGATCCACTAGTTTCCTCCCTACCATACCCTAAGGAGTGCTCTCCTTTCTTTGGGAGCCACGAGCTCGATGGGGATGACAATACCTTTCTATCAATGGAAGTATGACGACAGGATGCTCTTGGGAGGATCCCAACCTCACTCATGTTGTAGTGAACCACACTCTTCCACATTCACCTCAGAGCCACCAAAATGGTTCATGCTCCCAACTATTACAAGACCGAAGAAAAAGATGAATATCCCTTGTTCTTCCTTTCCTTCAGCTTTTATTAACCATTCGTTAATTTCCATGCAGGCCATGCCACCACTTTTGGTTAACTCTTTACTTTCCTTTAATTCATTAATTAATTTATTTTATTTACCCACCCACATTTTAGTTATCGTTAGTTCTCTAATTCTTTTCCGATTAGTTAGGATTTCACTTTAGTTCAAGTTCCTTAATTTACTTTGTTAACTGATTTCTTAATTTCATTTTATTTATCCTTTTTTATTTGTTTATTTATTTATTTTATTTGTTTATTATTATTTTATTTATCATTTATCATTTTTAATTTAATTTATTATTTACTTAAAGTTTTTTATGATCAATTTATTGTTTCCCTTAATTGAAATAGATGTTGATTACCATGGCATTCTCATCACAACTAGAGTTATCAAGGTTCTATGCTCCCAACATCCCCTTCCAATAATTCCCATAGGCGAGGATTTGGTTATGACAGTTGAGCCAATGTTACCTCAGTTCGCCTACCCTGGGAAGAGCCAGGTGGTTTCTGGGGAATAAGGCCGAATCCTTATTGCGTGCCCCCCAGTAATAATATTCGTGAGTGACCGACTCACAACCTACCCTCATGGCACACACATCTGATGAAATGGATTTTTCTTACCTCTATTCAAATTTCATCACGTCGTCCAATTTGCTAGACTTACAGGTATAATATTTTCATCCCCGTCACTTGATGTGGATCGATTGGAAATGACAATCCCATCATTTGGACATAAAACATCATGTGCATCAAATATTATAGAAAAAATTTCAAATCCAATATAAATATCAAATTGACATTAACTATTGAAGGTTATCGACTCATCCATAATCCATGCACATTATACCTCATGTGCATCAAACATATAATAATTAAATCATATCATAAACAAGATTGATATCACCTGCCATAGTCGTTAACTTAGCTAGATTCTTTGCATACTGATGATTTCTTATGGTTCATGTACCTGCCTTTTTTGTCACACTCGGTGGACCATCAGAGTACATGCTACATAAATTTTGTCAAAACATTATACAAATTTAATCCTTGATGATAAATTCATATGATTTTTCATTCCGAATTAAAATCATAATATAACTGCATACATAATTGACCAATTGTCGAAATTATTTTCATAATCATAATTTACTCATCAATATGTCATATAATCCTTTTTAGGTCATATCTCATCAATAATTCATTGCCTCACACATGTCCAGGTCATCCGAAACTGGATGTCCTAAAAAATACGTCCTTACAACGTTTTTAAATCTCAAATAAATAAATGTTTCGGTCATTCGTCATAGAATGCCCTCAAATAAATAGTTTATTATAATCTCAAGAGTGAGGGTTAAAAAAGGGTGTTACATATTGTTACGGAGAGAAATTCCTATGGCTTGGGGTACCACAACAGACAACTAGACTCCAGAAATCAATCTTTCCCAATATGCAATAGAAATTAAAAACATCTAACACTAAAGGATCGAACCTCATACCTTATTCCGGACGGTTGAAGTAGATCCCCGTTGAGCTTTCCAATCTTCGGCTTGAATTGTTATAGCACATCCTCAACAACAAGTAAACAATACAAGCATACTATATTTCATCATGTTAGATCTATTATAGCATATATAATCAATAATGTATAAGCATTTGACATATTCCAATGGATGCAACATTCATTCAAATACACATTACTGGACAGGAAAAGATATTTCTATTAATATGAATCAGAGATTACAAGTGACAACCTCTGACGGCACGTCTGCGAACCGGAGAAACTGAATCCCCCACTTGGGCCTCCACCACCTCAATCCTCCATCACTCCGATAGCAAGCTCACTAACAAAGGTAAGCTTGGGATGAACACAACAGTGCTCCAAAGGGACAAAGGGATGCAGACTCAAGTATAGTTCTGGCAACAATGGACTATAGTTTCGGTACTCTCAATTCTCTCTTATGCTTTCAATGTCTCAATGGTTCCTTATATAGCTTTCCAAAGTGATACTGAAAGGTCGAATCCGTGCGATCTCAAGGCATATGGAAGGCCAGGAGTCATATGAGTCAGATCCAAGTCAAGAAACAGTTCAACAGTTTTGGATTATGCACACATCCCGATGTATGCGACTATATATGGAATATCCGCGTATGTACGCGGTTATCGGGTAAAAGGACGCGTATATCATTTTTCTAATGTTTTTAGGGATGGTAAATGATACATCAAAAGACAATAAATGGTCCATATGGAATAATGAGTCTGCAGCGGGATAGGGGAAGGCCATACAATATGTGATTCACCTAGTGTGGTGAAATCCGCTATAACAGATGCCCCCTAATGTATGAGATCAGAGGGGCTATACGATGGCAGAAATACATTATAAGTCCATCCCAGAAGTGAAGTGATGAAGGGACCCAAATGGAAGACCAGCCACCCAATCAGCATAATACCATAATACAACTTTGCATATAACTGCACATACACATAGCAGTCCTGGATACATAAGAGTACAATGGCCATGAATAGGCATGAAACATGATAGAACATATGTGGTCATTGCCACGTACAATATACATAGATCAGAATCTCCATGATGAAGATATACAAAGCACAATGATCTCCACATAGGCTGAAGATATATAATAGATCAAGATCTCCATAGTGGTTGGAAATGTCTGACATATACTGGAACAAGTCACGAGAGCTGAAATCTCATGAAAACTGGCACGATCAAGGAGGTAGCATATAGTGAGTGCCACCAATCTGGAAGGTCTTCTACACAAACCGCTACGAGTACATGTCCTACTATGCGAATAGAGGTGTCGAGGTCGAACATAGTATTCCATCGTCTGATTACCAGTCATTGATGTATACCGTTAACAGACGTGAGATCACCCACCAATAATGAAAATGGGAATCAAGGTACTAGAGTGCAAACTAACAAGTGTGAATAAATGTGTTGAGGTCGAACACTTAAGAGAACCCATCGATCAGAGGACATTGATGTATTCCCAAAACTGTCGATGGCGAGAGAACCTGCCACTAATGACTGTAAGTCTCAAGGCACTCAAAATGACTCTAGACTCCAATCCCAGAATAAATGATCTGAAGTCGATGGGATGAAATCCGCTGGAAGGAGGGCATTAAGGCATCCCCCATCATCCAACACGAGGTACTCAGGAAGGCTGTATAATATGGAAGAACTCGATCATAAGGTGCACGAACCAGTAACTGTACCGGGAATGGCTAACATACAAAGTCAAGATAGCTGAGGAATGGCCGACTCAGGTTTCAACTTCCTTCGAACAAGAGCATAACGGCGTATGGTGACTGAATAAAGGTAGCATAGACTCGATATATAAACTGGGACATCTCTATGACGCAGGAGGCATCAATAGAGGCTCCATAGGGATTGGAAGCTTAACCAGTCGGTGGAGATAAAACTCAGATAACGAGTACAGCTCCTAAATTCAAACTATAACCCAACCAATGGATGTGATATACAGTGCTCTGTTCGAAGGCGACACGACTCGACAGCTGCCAAAGATAATATCTTTTCTTGTCCGGCTTTTTGGTTTTTTGATTTTTTTGGTCTTTTTCAGTTATTTGAAAAGCTTGAAAAAAGAATAAACTAGCTTTATAGTTACAAACTAGGAGGAGACGAGTGTCATAAAGGAAAACAAGCTAGTTCCAAGCAGTGGAACATACCTATGCTCAATGCAAGGATACATGTGTAGGATATCGACACTCGGGGGAACATCCCCTCCCGGTAAAAAAAGGGGATCAAGCTGCGAAAGATATAAATAAAGGCTCTGCATGGCTAGACATGAGACAAGCTCGGGCTATATGGCTGAAACGCAATGTCAGGGGAGCCGGCATAAAGCTCAATAAGACAGGAAAAGCTCATGATAATGCATTCACAACTCGATATAAGGGGAGTCTGAGGGGATACAGGCCAGCATAAGATCAAGAGAAGTATGAGGCTCTTGCTAAATGTCATGGCAATACTATACAACGGACTCCCACACCCTAAAGGGGGAACATCGGCATGGGTACCAAATGCAAATAAGGCGCTAACTAGGGTACCCATGTAAGGTGAGTCTCTACCACTCACATCATGCCACTTCTATAGCAGCAAGAAGGTTCCATGACATAATAGAGTGGGTTCGTACCTAAGGATATAGTGACATGGTCATAAGGTCATGCAGAATGCAAACGGTGGTGAACCTAACCTATATGCCAGTATAGACGTTATACCTGAGATAGGCACGAACGGGTCGAAACCTCGGAGAGAGTGTACAAAAATTGGATCCTACATGACAACTATATTAGTCCAAAACATCCCAAAATAGTAAAAATAGAATCCAAACTATAGGATATAGGGAGGAATGATCATGACAATAGCACCCAAAGGAAACAATGCGGTGAACGATGGGACATAAAAAGGAAAGTAAGGTGCAGACCCAACGTTCACGCATCCACTACCACCCCCCATGAGGGTGACCACTGCTGTAAAGACCGAGCGAAGGGAATAAAAGGCCTCCACAAATGAAGTAGAGGATGGAATATGACCATTCCCAAATCAACGAGCATGGTAAGGGGTTGTGATGCCCCCAAGTCTAACACCAGTGTCCGTACTAGGACCAAGATGGGTGATAGGATACTAGGCATGCCAAAAGTAAAAGGACCTGAATTCAAGAGAGCATAAATATATTAGAGTAACCGCGATCCCAAAGGTCAACTAGCGCACAAAGAGCACACTCCTAAGAAAATCTACAGCCAACAATACAAGCAAACCAAGGGGAGGATATGTGAGCTCCCGAATGTAGTAGGTATGTCTCGCCTGGGAGAGGCTAGAAACTCCCATACACTACAAGTGGAGGTACGTAACCAATTATAGTGGCCCTCAGCTTCAACGCATATAGCGACTGTGCTGTCCGACCTCTACCTGGATGGGACACCTGCAGAATAACCTCTACAAGTACCCCCTCAATATCCTAGGTAAGGTCACTAAGGTTACCTCAATATAATCAAAGCTCAGGCGGACAGTCGCAGGCGGTATTGACCGTATGGGCAGGGTAGCAAAGCCCGAAACTCTCGAAAGAGCCCTCAGATACGAATACAATCCTGAAAATATCACCGGTGCTACTCAGTTATGACTAGGGGTCATCCCAATCAATAACCGCTCACACTGCCTCGTGCTTGACTCCCTTTTGAGAGGAGCTTCCTGAGAACGCTGGTTATATAAAGGATTTCACACACTCCCTAGACAGACACCTAGTTGTTGTAGTTTAGTGATCTTGGAGAATTAACTTTCAATGAACTATTCCAAGATCCTAAAACCTAAGCTTGTTGGTGCACCCTAGAAAAGAAAAGAGTGTAATTCATTTTATTTAGCGTTGATTTTAATTGGCTGTAATTGCTCAAAGGGAAATGGCCGTGCAACTAATGACATTATGACTCTGCAGTGAAATAAATATGCACACCATAACAAACAATGCTAAGTGTAATCTTTGTCAAATGAAAAATAGGGAATGCCACTACATGAGATGCATAAATATATATTTCTTTCCGAATGCCAATGCAATCCTTCCTATATGAAAGCCTAAACACAACTCTCATCCAAGCAATCCAATGCAAGTACCTCCACAAATCCATATCTAAGATGCAACTAAGAGTGCAACTACTTTGTATTTTTCAATATAAAAGAATGAAAAATGCAATAAAAGTCATCTAAAAATCTCAGTCTCTGCAGCAAGTATAAAAGACAAGCCCAGCAAGACACCAAGACAAAAAGAGTAATGCACTAATGGAAAAACAAAAAGGAAGAATGATTAAAACTACTTTCAAAGAAAAATCAATTAAAAAGTGGTCTCTGGTCACAAAAGAAGCATCCAACAGACAACATCAGACCCAAGGAAGACCCAACCACACTCACAACCCACCCAGCAACTTCCCCCAACATCAAACTCACCAAAAGGGAGGATGTACGCGACTATATAAAGAACAACCGCGTATGTACGTGACTTTAGTCCCAAAACCCGCATGGGAAGGCACATGTACGCGACTTTTGGCCAAAAACCTGCATGGGAAGGCCCATATACGCGAATTTTGGCCAAAAACCTGCATGGAAAAAAGGATTTTAGTGTAAAATCTACGTGTCTACGCGACTTTTGGCCAAAAATATGCGTATGTACGCGACTTTTGGCCAAAAACCCGCGTGGACAGAGAAGGCAGTGGTAAAAAGCAGGCCAAGGGTCAAACAAATAAAGGGGAGTGTCAATGGATGAACATACTATAAAATGCAACACAGAAACAAGGAGAAATAGAGAGCAAGTCAATAATATCAAGCCCATTGTGCCCATAAACCCCAAAATAAAAACAAGGGACATCCCCAGTAGAGTCGCCAATTCTGTTATGGAGAGAAATTCCTATGGCTTGGGGTACCACAACAGACAACTAGACTCCAGAAATCAATCTTTCCCAATATGCAATAGAAATTAAAAACATCTAACACTAAAGGATCGAACCTCGTACCTTATTCCGGTCGGTTGAAGTAGATCCCTGTTGAGCTTTCCAATCTTCAGCTTGAATTGTTATAGCACGTCCTCAACAAGAAGTAAACAATACAAGCATACTATATTTCATCGTGTTAGATCTATTCTAGCATATATAATCAATAATGTATAAGCATTTGACATATTCCAATGGATGCAACATTCATTCAAATACACATTACTGGACAGGAAAAGATATTTCTATTAATATGAATCAGAGATTACAAGTGACAACCTCTGACGGCACGTCTGCGAACCGGAGAAACTGAATCTCCCACTTGGGCCTCCACCACCTCAATCCTCCATCACTTCGATAGCAAGATCACTAACAAAGGCAAGCTTGGGGAGAACACAACAATGATCCAAAGGGACAAAGGGATGCAGACTCAAGTATAGTTCTGGCAACAATGGACTATAGTTTCGGTACTCTCAATTCTCTCTTATGCTTTCAATGTCTCAATGGTTCCTTATATATCTTTCCAAAGTGATACTGAAAGGTTGAATCCGTGCGATCTCAAGGCATATGGAAGGCCAGGAGTCATATGAGTCGGATCCAAGTCAAGGAACAGTCCAACAGTTTTGGATTATGCACACATCCCGATGTACGCGACTATATATGGAATATCCGCGTATGTACACAGTTATCGGGGAAAAGGACGCGTATATCATTTTTCTAATGTTTTTAGGGATGGTCAATGATACATCAAAAGACAATAAATGGTCCATAGGGAATAATGAGTCTGCAGCGGGATAGGGGAAGGCCATACAATATGTGATTCACCTAGTGTGGTGAAATCCGCTATAACACATATATGAATAGATCGAAAGAAAAAAAATTATTTACTTTGTAAATATAAAAGTCAAATACCGATTGAAACTAAAGAAAAAAACTTATTTTTCTCTTTGATTTTTTTTTTCGTTTTATTTTTGGAAATAAAAGGAAACACACAAAGAGTTCTTCCTATAAATGTATACAAAAGCTACAATCTTTTATTTTATGAATACATACAATTAAAAGAGATCTTTTAAAATGGACCATAAATCCAAGAAAATACTTTCACACCGAAAACTATCAAAGTCATGAAACTTTTATAAAAATATATCTTTCAAGATCAATGAAAATATTAACTTAGATGCAATCATATCTAGTATACAGACTACAACACACTATGCATGTTTTCCAACAACCAAATTCAAATAGGAAAAATACTAGCTGAGTCAAAAGGTTAGTGAACACCTACCTGATGCAATCTATTGATTTGCTCCAGTGCGCCCTCCCTTGGCTGACGCTTTCTGTACATAGGAAAACGACATCGACAACGCCTTTTGAAAACTTACAATAAGAGTTGGTGATGCTCTGTCACTATAAAAAAGAAGCATCAAATAACGAGAGAGGCTGAGAAAAAATTACCTAGTTGCATCTGGTGCATATTAGAAATAAAAATACAAGAAATACCCAGAAATTCAACTAGTAGTGAATAAACTTAGGATTACTAGGATCAATAAATGACATTGAGAAGCAAATTATAACTGAAACAAAGTGAATTTAACACCCTTGAGAGAACAAAAGGAAAATAAAAGTTGTAATGAAAACAAACCAAACACTATGATTTATTCCCCACTATGGTCGACAATTTTGTTAACGGAAAAAATTCAATCAATGCGAACAAATATTTTTTCCCTATTCTAAACGATTTAGATCTAGAACAAAGCATAACAAAACTAAAAATATTCTCCTAGATTTATCAAATCACTTGAATAAGAGATTCCTCATCTTAAACTGAAGGTTGTCCTCATTTTCTTGAATCCATTGCAACCCTATTGATGAATAGAATACCTACAAAAGGATTATAAAACAAGAATTAAGTGGAAACACAAGATGATATGCTATATCTAAACAATTGGCCAAGGAGAATTGTTATAAATGAAATCACACATCATATATGGAAAAGAATATCATTATTGTATTGACAAAAACAACGGAGAAATTCCAACCATAAAGGGTTGGTGCTGTGCTTATTCCTACAAGGATTTTTCCTTAAGATCTCAACCTTTTCCTCTCAACTCTATAAATATTTCAATAGCATATGGGTTTTCTCTTGGTCCTCCCTCAACCATGAGGGTGATCTTGTATTTATAGGCCAAAAGGGATGAGCGAAGTTGAGGATTACTTGGATAAAATATTGAAGGATATGACAATTTCATAGCATGGAAGTATAGAGCCATCCTCATCCTTTAAGAACATGACATATAAGGCTACATCAAAGAGGAAGTTCAAGAACCAGAAGAAGATGAAGAAAAAATAAAGAGAAAGAAGGAAATGGTCAAGGATAGTAGGATCATAGTTGATTCCATTAAGGATCATTTGATCCTCCAAGTATCTTCAAAGAAGACTCCAAAGTAAATATTTGATGCACTTTATAGTTTATTTAAAGGAAGAAACATCAACATAAGAATGACATTGAGCCTAACCAACTCAAGAGTGTGAAGATTCAGAAGGAATAAATGATGCAGTCATACTTCACAAGAGTGTCCCATATTAAAGAACAGTTAGAAGCTATTAGAGACATGGTAGAATAAGAAGAAATCGTGATCACCACTTTTAATAGTATCCTAAGGGATCATGAATCCTTCATCAAAATAATATGTTCTATAAGGAAGTTGACCAAGTTTAGTAGACTATGGGAGGAGTGCATACAAGAATAATAAAGAATATAAAACATAGAAGAAAAGTTAAATGACAATGAAAATAAAGCTTTGGCAACACATACAAAGAAGGAAAGGAACAAGAGAAAGGATCATGGATCATATCATAGAAGAATTCAAGGACCTCAAAAAGGTAAAATAACTAGAAGTGACTTCTCAACCTTTGAATGTTTCACATGTCACAAGATGGGACACATTGCAAAAAATCATCCCCTCATAGAATAACAATTCAAGAAGAATATAAAGTTTCATGCACATGCAGTCGAAGATGATGAATTAGATGAGGAGAAAGATAAACAAGATGAACACTCAAGTGAATAATATGTCTTAACTTCAGCTCTCACAAGTTCAGTTGCACATGGAATTGACACTTGGCTTGTAGATAGTGGTGCCTCCAAACACATGACAAGTTACAAAGACTCTCTCTCATGTATTATTCAGAAATACACTCCACACAGTGAAGCTCAGAGATGATTATCAATATCACATCAAAGGAATGGGAGAATCCTCTTACTAACTTAATTTCAAAAAGTCCATGAAGATGAAAGAAGGTGTATATGTCCTAGGTTTGAAAAAGAATCTCCTTTATATCTCATCCTTATATAAGAAAGGTTTCAAAGTTGCTTTTGTAGATGGTGAAGTCCTCATGTGGCCGAAAGGAAAGAAAATATATGATGTAGTTGTAATTGGAGTTGAAGAAGGAGGACTTTAAAAATTCAAGGTATACTCAGATTCAACCTTGATAGCTAGTACCATTAGCCCATGTGAAATGTGTCATATAATACTTTCTCATGTGAATTACAAATAATTTCCAATCGTGAGCAAGGTAGTAACAGTTTTACCAGAGACCCAGATTGATCATGAAGGAGTTTGCAAGGGATGTGCTCAAGTAAAGAATACCAAGAACCCATTTCCAAGTAGGATCAGTAAATCGAAATGGATCTTGTACATTGTTGACTCAGATGTATGTGGTCCGATGTCATATACTTCTCTAAGAGGGTATGTTTATTATGTTTCCTTTATTGATGACTATTACCGTAATACTTGGATTTACTTCTTGAAGAGTAAAAGATGAGGTATTTGGAAAGTTCAAATAATTTAAGCCCCTTATAAAGAATCTCTCAGTAAATAATATCAAGTCCTTAAGATCAGACAATGGAGGCAAATTCACATCAAATGAATTCAAGGATTTCTATAAAGAAGATAGGATTAAGAGTGAGCTCACCAACCCATATAATCCTCAACATGCTGGAGTGGAAAACATAAATAATAGATCCATCATGGAAGTGGTAAAATCCATGATCCATGATCAAAATATACATATGCACTTATGGGATGAAGCAACTAGGACTATAGTTTATGTACAAAACAAAATCTCACATAATTCTCTTGGGAACAAACTCCAGAAGAAATATTTACCAGTGGGAATCCTGAAGTCAGCCACCTGAAGATAATTGGTTGTCCTATATACATACATGTTCTCAAGGAGAAAATATCAAACTTAGACCCTTCAGGAAAGAAGGGGATATTGGTTGGTTATAGCGATCATTCAAAATCTTACAGAGTTTACATCCTTTGTTATCATCATATTGAGATCAAAATATATGTTACATTTGATTAGGATTTAGCTTTAAACAAGTCCAGGAAAAACTACGCAGATGAGGTTCATGAATAAGAGAGTGAAGATCCCAGAGTTGTACAGACCAACATATTACCAGTTTGAGATTTTGAAGAAGAGCATATACTAGAAGACCATGACATGACAGAGCTCCAAATACCTATGGATTCACCTCATGAGATTATCTCATGAAAAATGAGATCATCTTGGGATCATGAAATAATTCGAGATGAAGAAAATTACGGTGCTCTAGAAAGAACCTCCAGAGAAAGAAAGAGACCAAGGCCATACTCCAACTATGTCTCCTTGGTGTGAAACTTTGTTGATGAAGAGTCTACCTATTTTGAAGAAGCAAAAATGAATGAGGGGATGGATGCCATGGTCAAATAATACCATTCTATTGTAAAGAATGATGTTTGGGATGTGGTGCTATGACCGCAAGATAAATAAGTAATCTCCTCAAAGTGGATATTTAAGACAAAGCATTCAACAAATGGGAATATTGAAAAACACAAGGCAATATTTGTAGCCCAAGGGTTCTCTCAAAAGGATGGGATTGATTATGAATATATTTTCTCCCCAGCAGTAAGATACACTTCAATCAGAACTATCCTTTCCCTGGAAGCCAGGATGAAATGGAAGCTACACCAGATGTACGTAAACATGACCTTCCTGAATGACATGATTGAAGATGATGTGTACATTGAACAACCAGAAGGTTTGAATCACATGATAGAAATACACATGTATGTATATTGAAAAAAGAATTGTATGGGTTCAAGCAAGAACCCATAGCCTAGTATGGAAGTATTGATGGCTTCTTGATGAGTTTTGGATTTACCAAAAGTAAATTAGATTCCAACTCTTACTATAGGGTTGAAGATGACAGGTTTATGATATTATTGTTATATGTGGATAATCTATTTTTTACATCAGAAGAGAAGCTCATCAGTGAATGTAAGAAGAAGCTCCCTATAGAATTCAAGATGAAATACCTTAGTAAGATACATTATTTCCTAAGTCTCGAAGTATGGCAGTTCCTAGATGAGATTTTCCTAAATCAATGAAAATATGTTGTTGAGATCCTAAAGTTATTTGGGATGATGGATTGCAAGGAAATGAATACTCTGATGGTGACAAACTTGAAACTCTTGGATGATAATTCCTCAAAGATAGTAGATGTTACACTATACAAACAAATTATTGGCTAACTGATGTATCTAACAAATATAAGCCATATATATGTTTTGTTGTGAACACCTTGAGTTAGTATATGGTGGATTCCCAACATGTTCACTTAGTTGCAACAAAACATGTGATGATGTACCTAAAGGGTACATTGGATTGTGCCTCATATATGCAACTAATAGTGAGATCATATTACACGGTTATATAGATCCAGATTGGGTAGGAAGTGCTAAATATAGAAAGAGAACTTCAAGATGTTGTTTATTTGTTGAAATTATAAATCCTTCATGGTAGAAAGAATTCTATAAACAAGCTAATAATCTAAGCACATGATTAACCTCACAGGGAATTGTAGAGAATTAGCATAAGGAGAGAATAAGAAGAATAATGAACAAACATTAAGGAATGACCAATGACTGATGATTAATATTATTACATAGGTAATACATCCTTATAAAGGAAAATAGAGTTTCTATAAGATAACTAATTCTAGCTCATAAATCAGGATTACTAAATATGATAAACCGCCATAGGTGACTAAAGTAGTTTCCTAATAAAAAAAAAGAGCTCATGAATTAGCTAAGGAACGTGTGAGTGATGATGAGTGAAGGAAAAAAAATAATCATGGAATATGGAGATAAAATGATGGAGGATGGGTTGGAAACAAAAGATAGCAGTTTCCTAGTTGACTAACTTTACCTTATCCACTAAAAAGTAGAAATAAAGTAGTTTAAAGGAAGAATATGTAGGAAGGCACACTTATTAATCCAGGAAATCAAAAGTAGGAATGATTTATCTAGAATTAGTATAAATGTTTCCCTGGAGTATATATGGAAATTTTTTACCAAGTGGTGCAAGTGGATTCCAACTATCTAGGCTAGTGGATAGGAAATTAACCAAAAATGATTAATATTTGTTATCCTAAGTATGGAGTGGGTTTATAATATTCCAACACCCCCATTTAAGTCTTCATTTATGATGGATTTATCTGAAATAATAAGGAATATAGATGCATACAGGGCCCAACAACAAGGCTATGGTCACCCTTTACAATTTATCTAGTCCAAATAATTGAGGAAAGATGCAAAACCATATGGAGAAAATCCTCCTTCAAGAAAGGACATGAAAGGAAAACCAAAAAAGTTGAATTGTTGTTGATGTTGCTAATCAAAAACTTAAGCTGATATGATTCTTGATCAAATTTATGGAGGTATCTTCTTCTTGGGAAGAAGAGAAATCTTCTCACCTGGATCAAGAACAACTGTAGAATGGAAACTGGGACCATGTAGAGCAACTGAGATCCAATGATGTGTATGAAGAAATGAAATTTCTTGAGAGTTGTAATCATATCCAAGATGATGTGATGAATTGAAATTCTAACCATTAGATATTAAATCAACTCCAAATAGGTTAAATAAGTTTGCAAGTGAATGAATAAGGTCTCAAACTTCATTTACAATGAGAGGACATGTACTGCAAGTGATCATGTAGGAAAAATAAGAAGGATTAGGATCAAGGAGTGCAAATGCAAAGAATCCATAGGTTGATATAGCTTCCAAAGTATCCAAAGGAACATATACTAGCAAATCAGTAGACTCTTCTAGAGCATAAATTCATAAATAATTATCGTTGCTAGAAGTATGGAAGGAGGAAAGAGAGATATGTTCAAAATCTTCAAAGAGGCTCTGAGAATGAGTGCCAAGAACAAAGGAGGATTTGCATAATTGCATGGGATTAATTATGGTGATTGGTATGAAACAAGTAGGACTTGATATAGCTAATAAAGCATCTAGGAAGACACTGAGTTGCGCACCATCAAGGAGAGAGGTATGCACAAGGTGTGAAAGGTTGGGCATATGGATCTTAGAATATATGATAGAAGATATAGAAAACACTGAATGTGTGAGAGAATCATCAACAATGGGAATCAAATCTCCATTAGTCACTCCTTATTGACCATTAGCATCATAAGAAGATGGATTGGTATCTTCAACTTCAAGAGATATAGAAAAATATGGCTCTTCAATATTTGCTTATTGATAGAAAGAGGAAGCATTCAAATCAAAGAGAATTGTAACAATAGGATATGTATGAGAGACTTCTTCATTATGGAAAAATTCATCAAATACTGTACAGGTTGAGACATCTTGAAAAAAACCAACCACTAAGGTGCGATATGCACTCTCCAAATTTTTAGAATTATCCTTATTGTGCTTTCCCAAATATATATCCAGTTTTTCCTAGAGGTCCTTTGGGTAGTCAGCATAATCAATAAGGTAGCACATGATTAGAGAAATAGATAGACACATAACTCCAAAATATCTATCAAATTCATTCATCCAGTCATGTAGTTATTCATAATATTCTTACCAGCTTCAATATAAATATCATAGATACCTTGTCTTTTTAGAAATGAAATCATCTTCAATTTCCACTCAGAATAACTTGTGGATGGAGTAAGAAGAGGAACTGATACTCTTGAATCCATTTGAAGTTGTACATGCAAAATAAAACTTGCAAATATGAAAAGGAGGATTAGTTTAAGAGCTCCCAAAGTTCTGATACCATATCATAATTCTAAATCCTTGATGGTAGCAATAATTATATAAACAAGCTAAGATTCTAAGCACACAATTAACCTCACAAGGAATTGCAGAGAATTAGCATAAGGAGAGAATAATAATAATAATAAACACACATTAAGGAATGATCAATGAATGATTATTGATATTATTACATAGGTAATACATACTTATAAAGGAAAATAGAGTTTCTATAAGACAACTCATTCTAGATCATAAATAAGGCTTACTGAATAAGATAAACCCCCATAGGTGACTAAAACAGTTTCCTAATAAGACCAAGAGATCAAGAATTAGTTAAGGCATGCGTGAGTGATGATGAGTGAAGGAAAATATTGCTAATCATGGAATTTGGAGAGAAAATCATGGAGGATGGGTTAGAAACAAAAATATAGCATTTTCTAAGTTGATTAGATTTACCTTATACACTAAAAAGTAGGAATAAAGCAGTCTAAAGGAAGAATATGTAGGAAGGCGCAGTTACTAATATGGATAGTCAATAAAGTAGGAAGGATCTATCTAAAATTAGGATAAAGGCATTCCTGGTTTATATATTGCAAGTTTTGACCAAGTGGTGCAAGTGGATGCCAACTATCTAGGCTAGTGGATAGGAAATTAACAAGAATTTATTAATATTGTTATGCTAAGTATGGACTGGGTTTATAATATTCTTACATTCATTTTGGGATGAGGTGTGATCTCGTGGATTAGTAGGAATCATACCATTTTTTCTATCAGTATGATAGAGGCTATGTTACGGAGAACATATTCTTATGGATTTGGGTGGACCACAATAGACGTATGACACTGAAAATAAAATCCATTCTTAAGAATGCTAGATGAATTAAAGAAACTAACCACTAAGGGATAAGAACCGTACCTCAACTAGATGTTTGAAGACGACCATCGTTGAGCTCTCAATCGAAATCTTGTCCCTACGATTTGACCTCAGCAACAAATAGATATCCAAGCATCATATATTAAATGATATCATTCAATCTATAATATTCCATTTAAACATGTATAAAACAGTTACACCCATGGATACAAATATACATAATTGCACATGAAATTTGGACGAGAATTGGATATTTCTATTAATATAAAATAGAGATACAATGTGACAACCTATGTTGTCACCTCATCGGAACCAAGAAACTGAGTCCCTCCACCTAGGCCTCCACCACTTCAATCCTCCATAATAAGGAAATCTCACAAAGATAATGGAAAGCTTCGGAGATGAACATAAATGGTTCTATCAACAAGGACAAAGGGAAACAGACTCAAGCATATAACAATGGGAATTTTTTTTCTATAGTCTCATTACTCTCCAAGTTTCTCCTCCTCTAATGCTTCACAATGGCTCAATATATATCCCTCCAATGGAAAATGGAGGGTCGAATTGGAGTGGTTCTCAGCATATGGAAGGCCAAGGATCGAAGTATTTGTTACTTGATAGGGACAACTCCAAATATTTATTTATTTATTTTGAGAACAAAACCTAATGTACGCAGGAAGTAATTGTGCAATATGCATATACATAAGCTGTATAATCGGTAACCCGTGTATGTCTTCAAAAATACCTTTTTAAGGGTTATATTGAAGCATCAGGGGCTATAGTGAGTAAATGGGCTATAGTTAGTCTACATAGGGACAAGGGAAGGCCATCAAGTCATGATGCATGAAGTGTAGAAAATAATGCTATAACAGATTCCCCCTAATGTGTGAGGTCAGAGGGGTGCATGATGGCCGAAATACATTATAATATTCCCAAGAGTGTAGCGAAGATCTAGGAGGAAGAACTAGTCACTCATCAACATAATACAATGATAACTTTGTGTATATGATTGCATATCTCGAGTATATATAGAAGTCCCAAATACATATAAGTAAAATGACCATGAATAAGCATAATATACATATGGCATAGGTGGTCACAACCACATAGAATACATAGTGGAGTTTGGTATCCATACCGAATGAAGATATATGGTGCATAACAAGGCACACTGCTTTGATATGAGAATTGAACTCCCATAAGTACTATCACGATTAAGGTAGTAACATATATGAAATTCCACCCTACTTTGAGTTATTATACACAAACCGTTGATGGTACATGTCCCATCACATGAATAAAGTTGTCGAGGTCAAACATGATGAAACATCATCTGATTACTGGTCATTGATGTATACCATTAACAGACACAATACATCCCATTGATGATGAAAATGGGTGTCAAGGTACTGAGTGAATTCAAAAAGTGTGAATAGAGTTGTTGAGGTTGAACACTTGAAGAATCCATCGATCAGGGGACATTGATGTATTCCCAAATCTGTCGATGACAAGATAACCTGCCACTGATGACTGCAAGTCTCAAGGAACTCAATGAACTCTAGATCCCAATTCCAGAATAAATGATCTGAGGTCGATGGAATTGAATTTGCTGGAAGGAGAGAATTAGGGAACCCCTCATTAACCAACATGAGGTACAACAACAAGGATGGATAATTTGGAAGAACTCAGATTAACAAGATGTACATGATAGTAACCATGTGCATATCTCGTGCATACCAGATGCAAGTAGCATGCAAAAGAGACCCCCTTAATAACAACCAATGATGAAAATTACTGACAAAGGTGAGGGAACTACCAATGCAGTCTAATGTAATCCAAGACATGACATGAATCTCAATGTGTGAATATATTTCTTGTTGTTGAACACAAGGGAAACCAATCAATCAATGAACAATGATGAGATGTCATCTACTGAGTTCAAGGTCACCTACCGATGACGAAAGTAGGCCCATGCTACTAGGTAGGAACACATATCTATGATTAATCAAGAATTTCCAACATGTAGAGTCAACATAATTGAAGAATTGCCTACTTAGGATAAATAATTCCTTCGAACAAGATCACGAGGCAGATGGAGACACTTAGGAAACATAGACTCAATGTACAACTAGGGAAACTATGTGACCCATGAGGCATCTACAGAGGGTCCATAGTGATTGGAAGATTAAACAATAGGTGGATAAATCTATAAATAATGAGTACAACTCCTAAGGTCATGCTCTAAATCCAACCCATGATGAATATAATCGTGAACTGTGCTTTGTTCGAAGGAGACACGACATAGTGAATATAAGGCAATATTGTTTCCCGTCTGTATTTTTATGTTTTTATTTTGGGGTCATTTTCATATTATAAATATTGAAAAGGTATAAAATGTTCTTATAATATAATAAAGAGGAAATGAGTTTTGTGGTCAAGACAACTAGTTCCAAGTAGTGGAACATACCTATGCTCAATGCTAGGAAACACATGTAGGATAAGGGCACTTGGGGGAACATTTCCTCCCATATATAGGATAATCAAGTTGTAAAGGATAAATAAGAGGCCCTGCTTGGATACAAATGAGATAAGATCATGATATATGGCTAATAAAAGTGAAGCAGAAAGCCGACATTAAGCTCAATAAGGAAATAGGACACATGCAATTCATTTATAAATTGATGTAAAATGGGAGTCCCTACGAGATATGACCAACATAAAATATAAGAAAGAACGTGAGGTTTCAGTTTGAAGGCATGGTGGGACTACAAGGGACTCCCAGACTTAAGGAGGACACTCTGCATGGGAACTTGATGGAAAAAAAAATATCTAGCTAGTGTACCCATGATTGGGGAAGCTCTACCACTTACAAAATGACACTTATAGTAGAAGCAGAATGGTTCTGTGTCATTAAGAAGCGGGTTCGTACTTATGGTTAATGTGATATAGTCATGGGATACTACAAAAATGGATGTAGAATATGATCCTATCCTGTATGCCAGTTCATATTTATACCTTCCATGGGAATGAACAAATTTTAAAATGATATTAGTCCAAAACAGTTGCAAATAATCAATAGAGAGCCCAAACTATAGGAAACTGGGTAAAAATATTTAATAAATAGTAAAAAACCAACCATTTACCATACCATTTGGTTTTTTACCCCTTATAGTTATTTTGGAGGTCGTTGGACCTCGACCTTCAAACACAAATTTTAGGAGATACAGGACACGAAATCAACAAATGTCAGAACCAGGTAACTGATCATCTCATGCTCTTTCTATTCAATGCTTTTATTTCAAGATTTTATGGGGAATTTTCATATTTTTTACCATAAAAAGTGGGTTTCTCGTCCCACTTAGGTGATAGGATATCGTGTCGTGTATAGGGATGGGTATACATGGGAAAACCAAATCCTACATGTGTGTACATGCATCTGTCATCACTATGAACTATGTATAAGGTCATGAATGCCATTTTAAAACTAAAAATAGCACACAATATTTTCCTGTTTGCAAGATGGTTCTTGAATGGAGAGAGAGAGAACATGAAGATGTTCATAGGGTTGTGCATGGTGATTTAAACACCCCACAAGAATTACAAAGATGTGGTATGTACAAGTTTTGTAACCTTGGTAAATTGAGGTCCCAACCAAGACACTTACAAATTCTCATGAACTACTGGGATCTAGGCACAGAGGCATTCATAATAGATGGGATGCCACTAAGACTCGAGGTAGAAGATATCTACTTTATTACCAGACTATCCCATTGATGTGAGGTAGTAAACCTTAGGGATCATGGAGAAGGTGGAGACATGCCTATTAATGAGTATATTGTTGTGTATTGTGTTCCCAACACTAAGAAGGTGTGATTTCAAGTTCTTGTTAATGTGATCCAAAGCCTTAGTCTCAAGGTTATCATTCTAGTTCTAGATAGAATAACAAGATTGGAATCACTACATCAAGAATCATGACCTCTCGTGTTCTACGCGATAGAATGTATGAGGCCCACAATTTAAGACTAGAGTGCTTTGTTGTTGGGTACCATGAAATAAAAATTTAGAAACTGCAAGCTTGGTTAGATACATTTTTTTTTGGGTTTTCCAGCATTTGAGCACTTTCTTCTTTGAGAGGGTAACGAGCCTTAGCCCCAAATTTGAGGTCCCTTATCATAGTGTATGTGATCTAGGCCAAAATTGCTAGACTGTCATGTCCCCATGCCTCCGACCGGCGAAGAGGACGCGACCCGCGACTTAAACCACTCAGGCTAAGAGCCCCATGAACATGTACAAGCATAAAATTGCTGAAACAGAATGCTGCAGGAAAATGCATTACAGTGAAACATGCACAGATGCCATTGTTTATCATACATAGATGCATTCATTTGTCATACACAGCGGAAACAACATACATTCCTACAAGCATCCTTTCAACATGTTCATCATTTTTATTAACGGAAAATAAGATTGCAGAAGTAAAATGAACAAGATATATTATAGAAACTCCTTCCGCAACCAGCTATGTCTCTGCAATGTTCCACCCAATCGTAGGCCAGCATGCTCCTTAATCTCTTAGTAGCGCTGCCACCCCCGAGCTGGGCATGATTCTCCAAGGAATAAGGGAACAAGCAGGCTTACACATAGCCAAGGATATACAAAACACACAGCCAAGCCAACATAGTTGGGTTTATTAGGCCATCAAGGAGTTGGGAAAGGCTCAATTCTAAGCTGGTGAGATCATTACAGAGCCAAGAACACCTACACCAGAACTAGCTTGACCTCTAAGACACCCAAACACACCCAACACAAGGAATCAGTCCCTTCTCTGCTACACAGTCCCTCAGGCCCTACATTCCCTTCCAGTGCTATTCAGGGGTGATGGAGAAGAAGGCTAGCCCTCTAGCTCTGTTTGTGTGGTTTTCAGCCACCGGGTTTATCAAGCAAAACTAAGCCCCCATCCCTGCTCCCAATACAGTCTAAAGACCAACCATTGCACTCAGGAAATCAATTTAGCTATCACAGCTTAAACCAGGGAAAATGACTTCAAACCATCTACAGCAGTCCCCAAACGTAACAGTAAACACAGCTCATGGCCTAGGGAAATTAACAGCCCCTGAAATGCATCAGTGGACATGGCTCACAACTTGGGGAAAACTCAACCCATCCTTGGGAAATGAAGTCACCAGGAAAACATACATAGACCATGCTGGGAAAGAGATTATAGTTCCCCAGCCTGGGCATGAATGAAAACGACAACGCAGGACCCATGAATCAGTCCATGAGGGAAGAATACAGCCAAACCATCCGTAGATCCGCAGAGGAAAAATACGTGGATAAAAACCAGGAAAATCCTGTGCGTGGAAAACAATCCGACCCTGTGAGGAATGAACAGACAATGGAGGTCCTGCGTGAGGAAAAACAGCTCCGCTTTTGTCTGTGGATGAACAAACAATAGGAAGGATGTGAAAATTGGAAGTGCGTGAGCCTTCAGCACAGTCGTGGAGAGAAGAAGATTCGCGTGAGAGGATGAACAACAAAATCGTGGGTAGAGTGTGCATGTGGGTGAGGACTGACAGTCCTTCCACCCCACTTCCAAGACCATAATTGCCTCAACCACCAGCAGCCTTTCTTAATGAAAGTGGTTGGAATAAAACAAAGGAAGAAGACATATGGGTTTTTCTCTCATTGGACAAGGTTGACAATTCCCCCCACCCCTATCCTTGTGAAAATCATGCCCCTTTCTCATTTTAGTTACCGCGATCATAGCTGGTTGGTTTCATTTTTAATTATAGATGCATATTTACATGGTGACCATCATAATATATGCTGCATGCCCCGATATACCATTGGTGACAATTCAAATCCAAAACATAACATAACCGATCAATGGTGGGGCCTTGGCCTTTAGCTCCACACCCTGATCATTTACAATTTATACATCATATACATCTAATGTAATGGGGTCAAAATTGGGGCATTACATTCCCCTCCCCCTTCAATAGCACTATCCTCAGTGCTTACAAAATTGAACAAAATGCTACACTGGTATCGCCTCAGTGTTTTGCAGAATTGAACAAAAATGGATGTGCCAATTGCATGGCATCCTCCAGCTCCCATGTAGCCTCTTTAGGTCCAAAGTGCTCCCATTGCACCTTTACCTGACCTATGGCTCGGTTCCAAAGCATTGTGACCTTCCTGTCGAGGATGCGCATTGGCTCGATTCGGAACTCTCCCTTAGGTTCCACCTGAATCACATCCCAATTTATCACATGGTTAGGATCATGTACATATCTCTTAAGAAAAGAAACATGAAAAACATTATGAGCTCTAGTGCTAGCAGACAATGCAAGTCTATATGCAACTGGCCCTATTCTTTCAAGCACTTCAAACGACCCACAATATCTTGGTGACAACTTGGCACAACTTCCAAGCTTCAAGGAACTCTTCCTTGCCCTCACTCTGAGGTAGACATGATCCCCAACACTGAACTCCCTGTTCACCCTATGCTTATCCGCATAGCTTTTCTATCTGTCCTGTGCTGCTTTCAGCTTCTGCCTGATCTTTACAACCTCTTGCTCCATTTCCTTGAGCAATTCTGGTCCAAGCACAATCCGGTTCACTGGATTATCCCAAGTCACTGGTGTCCTACACCTTCTTCCATACAAAGCTTCATATGGACTCATCCCCAAGGATGCCTGATGTCCATTGTTATAAGCAAACTCTACCAAGTGTAAGTAATCTTCCCACTTGGTTGGTTTGTCCATCACGTACATGCGAAGCATGTCTTCAAGCACCTGATTAACTCTCTCTATCTAACCATCTATCTGAGGATGGTATGCAGTGCTGAAGTTTAGCTTTGTACCCAAATCTGCAAACAACCCCTTCCAAAAGTTGGAAGTGAACTTGACATCTCTGTCAGATATTATTGCCTTCGGCAACCCATGCAATTTGAATATCTCCTTCATGAAGATCTTTGTAATGTCGCTAGTCTCATATGTAGACTTAACCGGTATAAAATGTGCTACCTTAGTTAACTTGTCTACCACAACCATGATAGAATCATGTTGTCTCCAAGTCATCGGCAATCCTGTAATAAAATCCATGGAGATAACTTCCCATTTCCATTCTGGAACTGGCAAAGGCTGCAACAAACCTGCTGGATGTTGATGCTCAACCTTTACCTGTTGACATTTCATACACCTCAAAATGTACTCAGCCATGTCCTTTTTCATTCCTGGCCAAAAGTACTGCTTTCTTGCTGTAGCAATGGTCTTTTGATATCCTGGGTGTCCAGAATACGGAGCTTGATGGATTTCATCCATAACAACTCTCCTCAAATCTGCTACATCTGGAATATAAATTCTACCTTTATAAGTGAGAATTCCATCTTCTTTCAATTTATATCCCTCATACCTCTTCTCGAGACTTTGCTGCTGCAATTTGTCTTTTACTTGCTCATACAATTCATCTCCGGCAACATGATTGGAAATCTGCTGCCTCAAATCTGATTGGAAAATCCTAAGAGATGCCACATGCATTTCTTGCACTTTCCTACTGAGTGCATCAGCTACCTTATTCTCTTTTCTCTTTATGTGCTTGATTTCAAAATCAAACTCACATAAAAACTCCAGCCATCTTGCTTGCCTAGCATTCAGAGTAGGCTGATCAAATAGGTACTTCAGTCCACAATGATCTGTCCTGAGCTCAAATCTCCTGCCCATCAAGTAATGTCTCCACATCTTGAGAGCATGTACTATGGCTGCAAGCTCTAGATCATGAGTGGCGTAGTTCTTCTCATGCTCCTTCAACTTTCTTGACTCATAACATATAACGTGGTTGTCCTGCATAAGGACTCCTCCAAGCCCTTGTCCGCATGCATCGGTACACACCACAAAATATTTTTCTGGGTCTGCCACTTTCAATACTGGTGCACTGGTGAGAAGATTCTTCAACTGCTGGAAGCTTTCTTCACACCTTGATGTCCATTTGAACTTCATTCCCTTCTTTTGCAAAGAAGTGATTGCATGTGCAACTTTGGAGAATCCCTCAATGAATCTCTTGTAGTATCCTGCAAGTCCCATAAAAGATCTTACATCTGTCACATTTCTTGGAGTAGGCCAATTCATAATGGCTTCAATCTTTTCAGGGTCCATAGATATACCCTCTTCTGAGATAATGTGACCCAAATACTGAATTCTATCTCTATAGAAGTCACACTTGCTTAGTTTTGCATACAACTAATGCTCCTTGAGCAATTTCAATGTCAATCTCAAATGCTCTTCATGCTCCTTCTCATTCTTGGAATAAACAAGAATGTCATCAAGGAAAACAAGAACAAACTTGTCTAAATACCTGCTGAAGACACTATTCATAAGGCACATAAATGTAGCCGACGCATTTGTGAGGCCAAATGGTACCACTACAAACTCATAATGCCCATAACTTGTCCTGAAGGCTGTCTTATGAATGTCTTCGTCCTTGATTCTCACCTGATGGTAACCAGACCTCAAGTCAATCTTGGAAAATACCCTTGCTCCTCTCATTTGATCAAAGAGGTCATCAATCCTAGGCAAAGGATATTTATTCTTCATGGTAACCTTGTTCAACTGTCTGTAATCAATACACAACCTGAGTGTACCATCTTTCTTCTCTACAAACAGAACCGGTGCTCCCCAAGGAGACACACTTGGTCAGATGTACTTATTTTCCAGCAACTCTTGCAGTTGCATCTTCAACTCTAGCATCTCCAGCGTACTCATCCTATAGGGTGCCTTGGACACTGGTGCTACTCCTAGCACAAGTTCAATTGTGAAATCAATGTCCCTCTTTCAAGGAATCCCTGGAATCTCATCAGGAAACACATCCCTGAATTCCTATAACACCTGATAGTCCTCCAACCTAGGAGTTTCGTCTCTTGTTTCCTCCAAAATCTGAGCTGCATACAACTGGAAACCCTTCCTACATAACTTCTTTAACTGCATTGCTGAAACCTTCCTTACTGAAATCACCTTTGGAATGCCTTTCACAACTACTAGGTTCCCTTCATCCATGCATTCAAAAGTCTTATTGTAACAGTCAAGCTTCACCCTGTGAGCTTCTAACCAATCCATTCCAATGAGAACATCATAGGAACCAAGCGGTAGAACATTCAGATCTACACACGCGACCAATCCATTCATGACCAATGGACATTTCTCTACCACTTCACTGACCTTTCTCTTAGTTCTAGTGGCTAGCTAAACTAACCAAGACTTCCTATGCTTTACCTTCTTAAAAGAACAAATCTCCACTACTTTAGGAGTAATGTAACTGTGAGTAGAATTGGGGTCAATCAAAATAGAAACAGATTGCTCAACAATCTTACCTGCTACTTCAACCACAACTGACTGGTGATCTGCTTGGCTATCCTCCAATGCTGCATAAATCCTAGGTACTGCCCTTGCTACTTGACCCACTGTTTCTGCTTCTTGAATATTATAAGCTGGCCTTGCACTCTCATTCTCGAGTGGACAATTTCTATGCATGTGGGGTCCTCCACATTTCCAACACTGAAGTGGCCCTCTATTTTGTTGTGGATCCTTAGGCTTTTCTCTGGTCACTCTGATTGGCTTACTCGTAGCTTGAGATGGCTGCTTCTGCTGATTCTTGGGGCTAGAAGGTTTAAAACCTTTCTTCCTTTGGTCAAACTTTTCGTTCTTCTTATCCTTCCATGCCTTATGGAAATCTGGCTTACCTTTGCTTTGCTCATAGCAATACTTAGCTTTTCTTATTGCTTCTTCAAGAGTTCTAGGTTCATAAAATTTAATTCTATCTTTGTAAGACTGAGGTAATCCACTCAGAAAATGCTGGACCTTCACCTTTTGATCTTTGATGTATTAGACATACCTCAACAGCTCCAAAAACTTGTTTGCATACTCTTCCATGGTCTGCTGTCCCAATCTCAACTCATGGAACTCCTTAATCTTGTCATCATAATACCTGTCAGATAGGTATTTCTGCTTAAAATACTTCTTGAACTGCTTCCACTTAGGTATCCTTTCACTGATCCTCTTCACTTGCTTGAAGTGTTCCCACCAAATGGATGCTCTTCCATTCAGATTGAATATGGCAACTCTTGCCTTCATGTTTCCTGAATAATCATGCACTTGAAAGTACTTCTTTATCCCAAGAAGCCAAGCTTCAGCCTCTTGTTCAGTCTTTACCTCACCATCAAATGTAGGAGGTTTAGCTCTCTTGAATTCATCTTGAGTGCGATCCCATGGTGTCTCTTTCTTTTTCTTTTATGAGAAGAAGAATTGGAATCCCCGCTAGATTCTTCAGAATCAGATGTTCCACTAGAAGTTCTTCTCCTTCTCCTAGTACTGCTCTTGCTGCCTTCTGGTCTTGCTGTACCTCGTCTAGAGTGTATCTTCCTTTGCAAGTCTGTCAAACTCTGCAGCATAGCAGCATTCAACTGATGCTGCTCCTCCTGGGATTTAATTAAGCTTCTCATAGTGGCTGCAACATCTGACGGTGTCTCTCGGAATCTCCTTCCATTAGACTCTATGTCGTCATTTCTATTACGTACATTTTCTCCCATGGCATCTTCTGCTCGCTCGTAAGAATCCCGAGCATCATACCCATCATGAGTTCTCATACTTAACCACCACTTGCTTATCAAATGCACTATCTGGAATACTTCCCTTGAAGGTGACTATGACTCTGCAATGTGTTAGTAACACAATTGTTAGATGCATAATATTGATATAAACCAACATTACTTACCTTCTCTTGGAAAATTATAAATTACGAGTTTCCCAAAACATAGAATTTTCTCCATCAAAGAGTGTCTATCTGAGGGGGACGACGGGGGTCAAGGGGGCTTGCCCCCTTGCAGGTTTTTTTTGTAAATTATTGGGTTTTCGTGCAATCTAGCGAATAAGATCACTGCCTCTTTTCTCCTTTTCAGCCCTGAAATTTCACTGAAAAACTGCTTGAAAATCCCACTGAAAACAGTCGAAATCTGCTGAGAAATCCCATGGGAAATTCAAAATTTCCTTGCATAGAATCGGCTCTCAGCTATCTTTCCACACCGGAAGTCTTATCACTTTGGCTTCTGCAACGGTGGATGCTCAATCACTTTCTCTTCCGATCGATGAACTGATTGAATGACGTTGGCAGTCTTTCTAATCGGAATCTTTATCACTTTGGCTTTCGCAACGATGGATGCTCAATCACTTCCTCTTCCGCAACGGTGGCTCTCGGAAGCATTCTTTCTTTCGATCGGCGAACTGACTTGATCGGCATCGGCAGTCCTTTTACATCAGAAGCCAAATGACTTTGGATTCCACAACGGTGGCACTCCAGACAATAACTTCTTCTGATTGGTGAACCAACTTCGAGCCTTAACCTTTTTGACGTGTCGGCGATCGGAGGAATTTCCCCATCGGAAGACTTATTTATTTTGCTTCTGCAACGGTGGCTCACAAAACGATTTCTCTTCCAATTGGCGGCTGTTTACTTAGAAAATTTCCACTTTGGACGTCAACGGTCTTTACACTTCGGAAGGATAGTGCCTTGGGCTTCCGCAACGACGGCACGCCAAATACTAACTTCTTCCGATCGGCACGGACTTAGAAAAATTTTCAACTTTTTGGCATCGGCGGCCTTTCTAGTCAGAAGCTTTAGTGATTTCACTTCCGCAATGGCGGCTGATAGATCACTTTCCCTTCCAATTGGCCGCTCTTTACTTAGATATTTCCATGATTTTCTTCCCCGTCGGAAGATTTAACGGTTTAGAATTCCGCAACGACGGACGGGAAACCACTTTCTCTTCCGTTTGGTGGAAGTTCACTAACTCTTCCGCTGCGCTTCCGCCACGTCGAAAGTCCTTCAACAGTCGCAACAGTGGACGGGAAACCACTAACCTTCCGCAATGGCGGACGAGAAACTTCACCAATTCTTCCGCAACGGTGGAAGTCAATTCCACTAGTGGTCCGAATGCCCAACACTTAGACCATTTCTTTTTGAATTTTTACTAGTCGTCCACTGATTTGACTGGGCAGAATGAGATACACCTCTGTTAGTTGCTCTTTCTTGGCCCATAGAGGCCCATTGTTGCCAACCTGGCTCTGATACCATACTGTCACATCCCCATGCCTCCGACCGGTGAAGAGGACGCGACCCGTGACTTAAACCACTCAGGCTAAGAGCCCCATGAACATGTACAGGCATAAAATTGCTGAAATAGAATGCTGTAGGAAAATGCATTACAGTGAAACATGCACAGATGCCATTGTTTATCATACATAGATGCATTCATTTGTCATACACAACGGAAACAACATACATTCCTACAAGCATCCTTTCAACATGTTCATCATTTTTATTAACAGAAAATAAGATTGCATAAGTAAAATGAACAAGATTACTTATCTTATAGAAACTCCTTCTGCAACTAGCTACGTCGCTGCAACATTCCACCCAACCATAGGCCAGCGTGCTCCTTAATCTCTTAGCAGCGCTGCCACCCCCGAGCTGGGCATGATTCTCCAAGGAATAAGGGAACAAGCAGGCTTACACATAGCCAAGGATATACAAAACACATAGCCAAGCCAACATAGTTGGGTTTATCAGGCCATCAAGGAGTTGGGAAAGGCTCAATGCTAAGCTAGTGAGCTCATTACAGAGCCAAGAACACCTACACCAGAACTATCCTGACCTCTAAGACACCCAAACACACCCAACACAAGGAATCAGTCCCTTCTCTGCTACACAGTCCCTCAGGCCCTACATTCCCTTCCAGTGCTATTCAGGGGTGATGGAGAAGAAGTCCAGCCCTCTAGCTCTGTCTGTGTGGTTTCTAGCCACCAGGTTTATCAAGCAAAACTAAGCCCCCATCCCTGCTCCAAATACAGTCCGAAGACCAACCTTTGCACTCAGGCAATCAATTTAGCTATCATAGCTTAAACCAGGGAAAACGACTTCAAACCATCTACAGCAGTCCCCAAACGTAACAACAAACACAGCTCATGGCCTAGGGAAATTAACAGCCCTCGAAATGCATTGGTGGACGTGGCTCACAACGTGGGGAAAACTCAACCCGTCCTTGGGCAATGAAGTCACCGGGAAAACATACATAGACCATGATGGGAAAGAGATTATAGTTCCCCATCCTGGGTGTGAATGAAAATGACAACACAGGACCCACGAATCAGTCCGTGAGGGAAGAATACAGCCAAACCATCTGTAGATCGGCAGAGGAAAAATATGTGGATAAAAACCAGGAAAATCTTGTGCGTGGAAAACAATCCGACCTTGTGAGGAATGAACAGACAATGGAGGTCTTGCGTGAGGAAAAACAGCTCCGTTTTTGTCCGTGGATGAACAAACAACAGGAAGGACACAAAAATTGGAAGTGCATGAGTCTTCAGCACAGTCGTGGAGAGAATAAGATCCATGTGAGAGGATGAACAACAAAATCGTGGGTAGAGTGTGCGTGTGGGTGAGGACTGACAGTCCTGCCACCCCACTTCCAAGACCATAACTGCCTCAGCCACCAGCAGCCTTTCTTAATGAAAGTGGTTGGAATAAAACAAAGGAAGAAGACATATGGGTTTTTCTCTCATTGGCCAAGGTTGACAATTTCCCCCACCCCTATCCTTGTGAAAATCATGCCCCTTTCTCATTTTAGTTGCTGCGATCGTAGCTGGTCAGGTTCATTTTTAATTATAGTTGCATATTTACATGGTGACCGTCATAATATATGCCGCATGCCCTGATATACCATCGGTGACAATTCAAATCCAAAACATAACATAACCTATCAATGGTGGGGCCTTGGCCTTTAGCTCCACACCCTAATCATTTACAATTTATACATCATATACATATAATGTAATAGGGTCAAAACCGGGGCATTACATAGACTAATGTGTTGAAGAGGTTAAGAGGAGTCCAGGAACCTTCTCCCTTCCTAGATGACATTTTCCATTGGAAACAATGATATATCCTCACATTAAATGACTATCTCTATGCCGGGATCGACTTTCATGGAGACTGAGACATGTCACTACCACCAGGGTCTGCATTCAAAGATACTGGTAAGATCCCTTTTGTATTTTTGGAATATTTGACATTTTTTGTAATTTTTATATATAAGGAAATCAAAACCATGTTTTTGGTGGTATCAAGTACTAACATTAGGCTTGTTTGCATAGAAGTAGGTCCACAATGACCAGATGGATTCCCACCTGTTGATGCCTGGAAAATTGTAGGCAACAACAGCAAGGGATTCTCCCTAGTAAATGTTTCCAACTAGCTCGTTACTATTTGGTATTGGGAATCTGTCCAGTTTACGGTCCGACTACCATAGGTCAAGTAACCAAAATAAAGGGTTTTACCGGTTATGGCCCAGTCCACCGTGTATATTTTAGTTTTTTAGTTTTTTAGTATGATATGCAAGTGCCTATCTAAGAATGTAGATTGATAGAGAATATGAGGAGCAGTCACAATGTGATGTGTAGGTTCTTACCTCTCGTCTTAACTCTCTCACATCTAAATCACACACAACAAGAAAACTAAAACTAACTATCTAACCTATGCCTAGGGAGCAAGATTATCATTAATGAGTAATGTATTAGTGCGCATGCATTAAGAAAAATCACAGATAGTTGTTACTTATTTCAAAACACATGAACATTAAAAGATAGATGAACAACAAGATAGCTCATTGTTTATGAAAAACATTCATAACTCATAGTGGAAATTTTAGAGAATAAACTAGAGAACATTCATACAAGAACATAGGTTCAAAAAGTTAGAATCAGATCTCACAGTTAATGGACACAAAGCTGAAAACGAAATAGTTCCTCTTCAACAAATCCATAGCACAACATTTGAAAAAGTTCCACCAAGCTTTCTCCAACAGGCAAATTGTAATTATCTATTGCAAAAGGAAATAGTTCTTCTTACAACATGTTCTCACAAATCTTACTGGGAAGAAGTCCCATATTCCCTCTAACTTTCCTATATTCAAACAAAATAGCAAAACCCTTGGGCTGCGCCCCCGGGTGACCTTTGGGCTCCCCCAACCGTTTAATATCACAATTTTGTCCTTTTGTGAGTGCTCATGATTTATATAATGCGTTACATTTTGGATTAAGACTTATGAGTACTTCATAAAACGGGACCAGCTCGGTAACTGATGAACCTTTTCCAAGCCTGGGCCTTTGTTGCTATCGATTCTGCTTTGTCTTTTATTTGTCCTTTTTAAGATCCCGTTGATCTCAAAACATCTCTGCCTATCACTTTTTAGCTAACTCCCTTCTGCTTTGTCCTTCTTCGCAACAGTAATAATCAAACTGGGTCTGGAGAATCTTCTACGTCCATCTGCAATTAAAATGAAAAATTCATCGTTAATTCGGATTGCATCTTTTCAAAAAATGTAAACCATACTAATAGTAAAACTAATAATCAAAAGTGAGGCCCTGTACTGCACTCTTGTCATGAAAACCCCAAAATGATAAAATCATTTGAAACCTCTACCGTCCATAAAATAAGGTAAAAACACACACAAAACAGCAGGAAAAACCCTCACCGACAGGAAAACTAAGCATCGGGTAGATAAAACTCCTCATCGGTGAATGGAAAAACTACAATTCAGAAGGTTAGTTCACTAAGCCACCGCAATGGTGAAAACAAAAAATACTAAGGATCCCGAGTCAGCATAAAACGTTGGCAAAATAAAGCATTAAAAGTTGTCGCATCGGAGATCAGAACAACTATAACATCGGATGGTAAGCTTGCTAAGGAGCCACAATGACAGAAGTCACATGGACTAAGGGTTCCATAGCAAAAAGAAAACATTGGAAAAAGTCAGGACAAACCATCGGTGAATGGAACAACTAAGAATCGGGTGATTAGTTCATTGAGGAGTCGCAACGGCGGGTAACAATCAAACTACAACTTTTGATCCAATGAAAACTTCGGCAATCGAAAAATTTAAGACTACGGATTGAAAAAAATAAAATAAGGATCTCCACAGCATCGATAAGATAAACAACAAGGTTTCCAAAACGGTGGCGTCGCTTGAGACTATAACTCTGACCAACTATCAAACAACATCCCGATAGTGAAAACAAAAAGAGAAAAAAAATCATCGCAAGGAAAAAGTTCGAACCAATAAAATCACAGAATCGGTGGATTTAAACTTATCCAATGGCCCATTGTCTATTCGTCCTCCAAAATGGCGGTGATACAGGACACTAATGCTTCGACCGCTAGTTAAAAAATATTCCGATAAAATAAAAATCATAGTCATCTAAAACAATCAAAGGTCTGAACAATAAAAACCACAGAATCGGCAAGGATTAAAACTGTCCATCGGGGCATTCATCATTTAGTTTCCACAACGGTGGCTGTGTAGGGAACTATGGCCCTGATTCACTGTTCAAAATACTTCCAACAATGATAAATAGAAACATTTACAATTCAAAACTTGAAATTCCAAAGTAAAAAAGCATCAGCTAAGCAAAGGCTTTTTAGATTTGTTCAGCCCCTGAAATTAAAGAAAACAGTTTACCTCGAATTAAACTCAAAAATCAAAATTGTAGCAGAGGAACGACCAAGTTCAGCAATCCAAAACAAATTCAAGCAAGATAAAATTAAAAGGAGGGTCCAAAATTTTAAAATTTGGGAAAATAGTTGCAGCTGCAACAATTGGCGACTACCTGGTGAACTGAGATCTCTGGACAATTTCTTCCTCAAGTAACAGATTGTTTGTCAATATAACCAACATGTTGAATTCTTCTAGATGTCTAGATTTCCCAAATGGAAAATATATGTACTTTTAATCATTGATGATAGTCCAATTTAGGAAAATGGAAACCAAAATCTCAAAGTCAAGATAACTCTTTTGAGGCCAGGAATGTGAGTTTCATTTTTTTACCTCTGTCTTCGGGTAGCTTCTAGCTTGGACACCATAGGATTGTAACATATGGTAAACATAAATATTCATTTGTTCCTCATTCCCATGCCATTTTGCACTTTTTGTGCTTTTGGACTTTTGTCCTTTCTTTTGAGTCCTCCTGCATGCCTTTCTTTCTGAATTTTTATTCAGGCTCCTCTATCCATAGTGTCCTTTTGTGTGAGAGATGTATTTAATTTTCAGCTCATGGACGGAGAAGAACTTTGGAAATTTTGTACTTATATGGTTCAGTACTTTGTTTTGATACATATAGCTTTCTTAGGAGAATTTTCACTCTTATTTGCCTTTTGGCTTTCAATTCTTGGCATGGGATTATTTATATATAATATATTGTTTACCTTGCTTCCTTTCCGTGGGTCTTTTGCTGTCACCCCCTAGGACATTTTTAAATGTGATATGGATGGAGCCTCAAAATAGTATTCCATACTTTTGATCCTGAGTTATTTTACAAGGATTAAGTAGGACTTCAATGTGTTCATAGCCATTCAGGAAAACTGTTAAACTAAAAGAAATTCTTTCAGATAACACAATAGTACATAGTCTTATAATCAAGGATTTTAGTTAATCCAGAATTCTGATGTTCTCCATGCAACCAAAAGTTTGCCTCTTTTTATTGAAATCAATCAAAATCTAAACCAAAGCAAAACAGAAATAAAATAAATAAAAATAGACAATCAAATTAGTTTATTTATGCACAAAACAAAAAACAAAAAATCAGGAAAAATAAGGTTTGAGAACCAAACCATTTACTGGTAAGTTCTCTTCCCACCCCTATAAGTATTGCAATTTATAGGTTGAGGGGCCAAGTTTTGCCGCAATCTGAGAAGGGCCTACCCATAACTATTGAAACTTCGTGTGCTTCCCCTTTTCATCATGTCGGTGATCCCACTTAAGAACCAAGTCTCCCACTTCAAATTCCTTTGTTCCAGCTTTGTGCTTATCAAACCACCTTTTCACTACCTCCTGTTGTTGCTTAAAAAGTTATTTGGCCCTGGATCTAGACTCTTCCGACTTCAAAATATTATAGATTCTAAGTTGCGGGATTTTGTTATCTGTGCCTCTAGACTCTTGGGCTATTATGGAAGATGGTAGCATAATGTTAGGAGGAGGTATATCCTCTTTTCCATAAACAAGGGTATATGGTGACACACCTAAGGAATTCTTGGGTGTGACCCTATAATCCCAAAGAGCATTCAGTAATGCTAAATTCCAACTTCTCTGGTTTTCTATCATAGTATTTTTTAAGATCCTAATCAGATTCTTGTTTGTAGATTCTGCCAAACCATTCCCTTGGGGGTAGTTGTTGGCAGAATAATGCAACTTAATTCCTTTTTCATGAGAAAATGCAGTTAATCTAATAGAAGAAAAATAAGTAGCATTATCGAAAATCAGGGAAATTAGAACCCCAAAATTGGTCATAATATGGTCTTGTAAGAAATCCATGACTGCATCTTCGTTGACCTTACGTAGCGGAATGGCCTCAACCCATCTAGTGAAGTAGTTAGTTGCCGTTAAAATATATTTGTGCTACAAGGAAGAATTTGGTTTTATTTCTCCAATGATATCAATTCCCCACTAATCAAATGCTTCCATTATCATCACAGGCTTTAATGGTCCTACTGCTTTGGCTTGTCTTCCCCCACACCTCTGGTAGATATCACACTTTATAACATAGGCATGAGCATCCTTGAATAACGTGGGCCAATAGTATCCGGCTCTGAGAATCTTGTGGGTTGTCGTATCTTTGGAAAAATAGCCTCCATCCGGCCCATCATGTAGCTCTGTTATGACCTTTTTTGTGTCTTCTTTCTCTAAGCATCTGAGAAGGACTCCATCATAATTTTTCCTGAGTAAAATTCCATTAATGATATGATATGCAGCTGATTTAAGGCGCAATGCTCTTTGCTGATTAGAATTCCAATGTTCTGGCAACAATCCTTCCTGAAGGTAATGAACAAGGTCTTGGTACCAAGAATCTGGAGCTGTGAAAAGAGGACATACATCCATCATATGTAATTTAGCTTCATTTTCCCAATCGTTTTCTTCATTGTTTTTACCTTCAGCCATTAATTTGCACAATCCTTGTCCTTTAACTATGCACGTGGGTTTGAATTCGAGGTCATATTCTTGTAAAGCTGTTACACAGTTGCCCCTTCTTTCTCCTAATTCCTTTTATATGAAAAGAGACCTCACAGCTGGGTGTGGAACTATTACCTTTGTCCGGCTCTTAAGTATGTATGGCCTGAATTGTTTTACTGCTTTGAAGACTGCATAAGCTTGTTTATCTATTGCTGGTAATTCAATTTGGCCCCCTGTAGACCAGTGCTCATAAATGATATGGGGAGCTCATCTCCCCCATATTCCTTCTGAGTAAGCACCGCTACCACTGAATCGTCAGAAGCAAAAGTGTACAAAATGAAATCCTTCTCAAAATATGGACTATTGAGAGAGGGTGCATGAGCAATAGATGTCTTTATTTTACTGAATGCATTCTTCTCTACATTAGTCCACTTGAATTGTACACTTTGTTTCACCATTTTCTACAAAGGTTTAACAATTTGAGCGAAATCCGGCACAAACCTTCACACGAAATTTATTGTCCCCATGAATGATTGCATCCCTTTTTTGTTATGGAGTAAGGGGATCTATTCAATAGATTTGCTCCTTTCTGGGTCTATGGAGATCCCCTTTTTAGAAACCACGTGACCCAGTAGCTTTCCTTCTATAACAACAAACACACATTTCCTTGGATTCAGTGAGATGCCGTATTTTTGACAATGCTCGAAAATTTGTTTTAAATAGAATGCGTGTTCTTCTCTCTTCTTTGAAAATATCGTTACATCGTTGAGATACATTACAACACTATGGCCAATTAGACCACAGAAATCCATATCCATAGCCCTCTGGAATGTAGCTCCAACGTTAATGAGTCTGAAGGGCATCCTTTTATAAGCAAAAGTTCCCCATTTTGTTCTGAATGTAGTCTTAAGTCTGTCTTGTTCAGCCACTAACACTTGATTGTAGCCAGAGAATCCATCTAATAATGAAAATAGCTCAGAACCTGAAACCATCTGCAATATCTATTCCATGGGCGAGGCTGGATAGTTGTCTTTGTTTGAAGCACAATTTAGGTTTCTGAAATCCACACATAGTCTGATTTCTCCAGATTTATTCCTTACTGGTACCAAATTTGAAACCCATTATGAGTGTCTAACTTTGAATATAATTTTGGCATCGAATAATTTCTTCACTTCACTCTAAATTAACGACTCCAGTTTTGGATGCATCTTCCTTAAAGGTTGCTGATAAGGCTTGACTCCAGATCTAACAGGAATGATGTGTTGTATAATATTGGTATCATATGTTTTAAGTTCTTCATATGTCCAGGCAAATACATCTTTGTATTGTTTGAACAAACTAATAAACTTATTTCTTTCACCCAGGGAACAACACTTTCCCAAATTTACATATTTGGGTTTAACTTTAGTTCCCAAATTTATTAGCTCGAATTGCAAAGACAAGCTGTGAGTCTCGACATTTGCTGGTCTTCTGAACTTGCTATCTAAATCAAACATCCACTCTAAAGTCCTTACCCCTTTAGGAATGAAGTTGTCAAATTTTAACTCAGCTTGGTGTTCTTCGTCATCGATAATTTCCCCTTTGAAAGTTTCATCATTCATTAAACATTCCAAGATTTTTTGATCATCATCAAAAACTCGTAGATTAGTAATCATGTCTGGAACTGAAGGCCTGAAAAATAATTCAATAGAACACTTGTTATTTGTAGGCACAAGCCTTGCAGCTGAGGTATCTAATAAGTTAGCTATTGCATTCTTAAGTCTAGGAATGGATAAAATATTAAATGCATAAAAATTTGTTAGCAAATCCCATACTTCATTCTGATAAGCTTTTAAATGGGGTGAGATGTAATGTATCTGTTTTCAAATCTGTTTTACAATTATTTCAGAATCCCCATATACTTTCAGATTTTCTACTTTTAATTCAATTGCTTTTCTTAGTCCTTGAACTAATGCTTCATATTCAGCTGTGTTATTGGTACATTCAAACTCTAATCTACATGAAAGAAAATGTTTATTCTTCTTTGGATCAATCATGACACACCCAGCTCCTGATCCTTCCAAAGTTTTAGATCCATAAAAAAAGCGTCCAAAAACTATCTACTTCTATTGTACTTGAATCAACAACTACATCTAAAACTAATTCTACTATATTATAGTCAAATTCATCAGCCCATGAAAACCGAAGGGGATCAGGCTATGTGTCTAGTGTGCCATTGACTTCTTCCACTTGGTAGTTTCCTGGTTCTAGTTCAATGAAGTAATTCCCCAATATATAATTCACTGGTTCATTCTTACCCTCTAGCTGAGTAACATTGTGCTTCATGTGGGGCTCTCTTAATACTTTAATTTGATTGGGACTTCCCTTATAAGGAAACCACAGATGTGACCAGTCTAAAGCAAAATACCCATTTAGTTTTGTTGACCAATCCCAACTCAAAACAAGTCCATAAGCTTCAGGTATGTCTGCTACTACAATATCTATGAACTAACATACTTTTTCATTTGAAGATAGTCAAATCAAAACATCCTCCGTTTACCCAATTACCTTCACATTTGTTTTGTCTAACTAAATAACTTGCTAGGTAGATGGTTTAGGTTTTCCATTTATCTTTTTGTAGACTGAAAGCGGCATAACATTTACTGATGCCTCTGAGTCCACTAAATAGTTGTGTACATTATGGTTGAAAATTTCAAAAGTCAGGAGAAATAGTGGAGTTTTGTTTTTAGGCTTACCTCCCACACTTGCTTCACCAATTTCCTCTTCTTCCGGTTGATTGTCAGTGGGAAGCTTTTCTTCAGGTATCTCAAGTGCTTTTAACAAACTTTCTTTCTGCTAAGGCATATTACACATTTCAAATAGTGAGATATTTGCCTTAGCCATCTTAATATCTTCCACAATGTCATACTCCATCTTATGCTCTTTGAGATTCTTTTTTACATCATCAGTCTTCTCTTCAATGGGCTTGACAGGCATGTTGATTTGCTTTGGATCCTGACTCGTAATGGTGAATTCAGGTATTTTATTAGCTATGGTGCTTTTCTGAATTTTCTTTACGTTCTCTTGAAGTCTCTTAATTTTCGGGATTATTGATCTGTCTTTACTTAACAAGCCTTGATTTCTTGTTGTCACATTTGTTTCTGCTGTTTCTTCCTCTTCTGTATCAAAAAGTAAGACATAGTCCCATAAAACCAAAGCATCATCCTCTTGTTTTTTTGTGGGTTTACTATTCTTTTCTTCTTCATCATTAGATTCTGTTAATTTAGAGTCCAATAGCCGATTCATAACGAATGTCATCGAATTTATCCATTGAGGACAATTTTTTTTCAAAATGGGGATGTTGATGAAAAGTGCAAAAGTTATTTATACCTACCTCTATCAAGTTAATTGTTGCAGGATGGTGTGGAGGAGGTTTATGCTGATTGTTGTCCTCTCTCCTCTCATAGTAAGCTTAAAAGATTTTTGAGTTTCCTTTTCTTTTTCCAAATTTATTATTCTGTTAGATAGCTTCTGCATCATTTTTACCATCCCCTCAAAGTCATGTGACTGCTCTTCCTTGGGATTAGTAAATAATAAGGCTTTCTTACCAAAATGTTTTTCTCCTGACTGCTCAGGATAGTATTCTATGCTCTCTTTTTCAGCTTCTACTCTCTTCGCCTCTTCATATGTTTCTGACAATGTAGGTTTGACTTGCATCTTGACAAACATGGCCAAGTTAGACCCTAAAGCTGAAGTATAGTATTCGATCAGAACTTTATCAGATGGTTTATCAGTTGCAGAAAAATTCTTAAGATAAGCAACGAACCTTTGGGTGAACCTATGCACTTTCTCTTTTCTTTCTTTCTTTAAAGCGTACAACCCTTTCATTAGAGCTGCGTGAGTTTTCTGGGTTGCATATTTATTTCTGAATATCCTTTCAAAAGTGTCCCAGTCTAGGATTGAGTTTGCAGGCAGAGAAAAATACCATATGGCTGCTGCTCCCTTCAGGGTATGTGGAAACAATATGCAAACTACATATTCATGGTCTCTAGCCTTTAGCCCTTCTATAGCCAAGTAAAAGCTTTGCAAATGATCATCTACTAAAATATTTTCACTTGGGTCAAACTTGGGTAGCATTTTCTCAAAAGCCTAAGGTAAGTCATGCAAAGGAGGTGCTAGGTTTAGAGGTGACCTAGCCTTCCAAGCAGGTGGTGGATTTGGTGGGTTGGGTGGCTAGTTTGCATTTACGCCTCCTATGAGTCTGGGTGGAGAGTGAGGTGGTGAATGAACAAGAGTATTACCAGGTGAATCATAAGGTGTATCTAGGCCTACTTGATTCAAAGGCTGTACAACTTCCTATAAGGCTATTTCTACAAGTTCTTCCAAATCTCCAACCAACATTGTGTCTTCCAATATAGGGCTATATTTCTTTTTATATTCTCTTCTGGGTAAGTCAGGGATAATTGGTAATCTTCCAATCATCTTCACATATGCTCTAGTATGTCTTCTCAGATTATTAACTACTTCATTACCAACTGAATACAAATGTTCTCTACCCTTCTCTTTAGAAATTGGATTGGGAAACAAACTATTTTTAGAACTGTCATCGGTAGAATAATCTTGAGAAAATGGGTTTCCTTGGCCAACCATGCACTGATGGCCCTCCTTCTAGTACCAAAAACTGTTGAGGCCTGGAAAATCACAGGAAACAATAGCAAGGGATTCTCCCCTGTAAACATTCCCAACTAGCCCATTACTGTTTGGTATGGGGAGTCCATCTGGTTTATGGTCCGGCTACTGTAGGTCAAGTAACAAAAAAAAACGGGTTTTACCGGTTATGGCCCGGTCCAGCGTGTATATTTTAGTTTTTTAGTTTTTTAGTATGATATGCAAGTGCCTATCTAAGAATGCAAATTGATAGAGAATATGAGGAGCGGTCACAATGTGATGCACAGGTTCTTAACTCTCATCTTAACTCTCTTGCATCTAAATCACACACAACAAGAAAACTAAAACTAACTATCTAACCTATCCCTAAGGAGCAAGATTATCATTTAATGAGTAATGTATTATTGCGCATGCATTAACAAAAATCACAGATAGTTGTTACTTATTTCAAAACACATGAACATTAAAAGATATATGAACAACAAGATAGCTCATTGTTTATGAAAAACATTCATTACTCATAGTGGAAATTTCAGAGAATAAACTAGAGAACATTCATACAAGAACACAGGTTCAAAAAGTTAGAATGATCTCTTAGTTAATGGACACAAAGATGAAAATGAAATAGTTCCTCTTCAACAAATCCATAGCACAACATTTGAAAAAGTTCCACCAAGTTTTCTCCAACAGGAAAATTGTAATTATCTATTGCAAAAGGAAATAGTTCTTCTTACAACATGTTCTCACAAATCTAACTGGGAAAAAGTCCCATATTCCCTCTAACTTTCCTATATTTAAACAAAATAGCAAAAACCTTGGGCTGCCCCCCCCGGGTGACCTTTGGGCTCCCCCAACTGTTTAATCTCACAATTTTGTCCTTTTGTGAGTGCTCTTGATTCATATAATGAAATACATTTTGTATTAAGACTTGTGAGTACTTCATAAAATGGGACCATCTCGGTAACTGATGAACCTTTTCCAAGCCTAGGCCTTTTCTACTATCGATTCTACTTTTTCTTTTATTTGTCCTTTTTAAGATCCCGTTGATCTCAGAACATCTCTACCAATCACTTTTCAGCCAACTCCCTTCTGCTTTGTCCTTCTTCGCAACAGTAATCATCAAACTGGGTCTGGAAAATCTTCTAAGTCTGTCTGCAATTAAAACAAAAAATTCATCGTTAATTCGGATTGCATCTTTTCAAAAAACGTAAACCATACTAACAGTAAAACTAATCATCAAAAGTGAGGCCCTATACTGCGCTCTTTTTGTGAAAACCCCAAAACGATAAAAGCATCTGAAACCTCTACCATCCATAAAATAAGGTAAAAACACACACACAAAACGGCGGGTAAAACCCTCACTGGTGGGAAAAATAAGCATCGAGCAGATAAAACTCGTCATCAGTGAATGGAAAAACTACAAGTCGGAAGGATAGTTCACTAAGCCGCCGCAATGGCGGAAACCAAAAAGACTAACGATCCCACGTCAACATAAAATGTCAGAGAAATAAAGCATTAAAAGCTACCGCATCGGAGATCAGAACAACTATAACATCGGATGGTCATCTTGATAAGGAGCAGCAACGATGGAAGTCACATGGACTAAGAGTTCCACAGCAAAAATAAAACATCGGCGAAAGTCAGGACAAACCATCGGTGAACAGAATAGCTAAGCATTGGGAGATTAGTTCATTAAGGAGCCGCAACGGCGTGTAACATTCAAACTATGGCTTCCTCAATCCAATGAAAAATTTGGCAATCGGAAACTTTAAGACTATGGATCAGCAAAAATAAAATAAGGATCTCCACAGCGTCGGAAAGATAAACATCAAGGTTTCCAAAACGGTGGTGTCACTTAAGACTATAATTCCGACCAACTGTCAAACAACATCCCGATAGTGAAAACAAAAAGGAAAAAAAATCATCGCAAGGCAAAAGTTCGAACCAATAAAACCACAGAATCGACAGATTTAAACTTATCCAGTGGCCCATTCTCCATTCGTCCTCCGAAACGATGGTGATACATGAGACTAATGCTCTGACCGCTAGTTAAAAAATATTCCAATAGAATAAAAAGCATAGTCAGCGAAAACAATCAAAGGTTTGAACAATAAAAACCACGGAATCGATGAGGATTAAAACTATTCGCCAGGTCATTCATCATTTAGTTTCTGCAACGGAAACTATGTAGGGAACTACTGCCCTGATTCACTGTTCAAAATACTTCCAACAGTGATAAATAAAAACATTTACAAGTCAAAACTTGAAATTCCAAAGTAAAAAAGCATCAGCTAAGCAAAGGATTTTTAGATGGTTCAACCCTCAAAATGAAAGAAAATAGTTTACCTCGAATCAAACTCAAAAATCAAAATTGTAGTAGAGGAACGACCGAGTTCAGCAATCCAAAACAAATCGAGGCAATATAAAATTAAAAGGAGGGTCCAAAATTTTAAAATTTGGGAAAATAGTTGCAGCTGCAACACCACCACATCGGCATTGGGTGCGAGAAGGTGAGATGATCAGCGCTGATCCCGAGCAAAAAATGTAGAACATACATGGAAACTTGGCTCTCTTGAGATAGAGGATCCCCATGGTATAGGCCGAGTACTTTCTTGAGGAGATGCACGCGCATGTATTTGGGGCACCCCATTTGTGGGCTAGACTATTCAGGAGTTTGGAAAATGTTGTAGTATGTTACCATGATCATCAACCAGTACCACATGCATAGATGCCAGGATATTCATTTTTTATCGTCCATATATATTTTGGCATCTTAATGCCCATTTTTGTACCATGACACCATAGTTTTGGAACTCTTATTTGGAAATAAAAAATTATAGTGATCGGTTTCATATATACACTTGTGTCTAAATATGAATGTGAATGTTTTATGTACATGCTTCTTTATTTATGTGAAAAATTCCAGTCTAAGATGTAATTTGCATATGAATTGACAACTTGATTATAATATATAGATATATAATATATATATTGTAATCAAACTTCCTTTCCAATAAAATTACCCTTAGGAATATTCTCAATAACGTAGGATCTCTAACACTATACATGCCATTCAGTTGTGACACAACCAACCACAATTCTAGGAGAAAATCTAGAGACTGAATACCATTTGAAATGACATCATGCAATAGTTCAATTACGACACTATAATTTGCTACATTATTCGAATATGACCAGAGGCATGCTTCTCTTGAAGACGCCAATTGAACCTCGGGTGCATAGATACCCCAAGCCTCATAATATAGATTCTAGGTATGGCAGTTGAAACCATCTACAAATCCTAAGTATATCCAATACTCAGTTGACATCTTCCAAATAATAGGAAGCATGTCAACAAACCGACAACACTATAAGGAAACCAAAAACTATATTAAATTGTACAATAATATACAAGGTACTAGCCCAAGCTGAAAATCAAGCCTAGTACTTCTTAAGATAGATCCCATATCTGGGCTCCTTTAGGACATTCCCCTCATAATCCTCTAACTCATAGGCACCTTTTTCTAAGACATGCCTCACAATGTAAGGTCCATACCACATAGGGTTAAATTTACCCACCCCCAATGGTTCAATAGCTCGATCATATAAAAGGATGAAGTATCCTTCATTATAATGACGGGGACAAACAGACTTATAGTATTGGGCCTTGACATGATGCTTATTTACTTCTAATTCCACAAAAACATCCTAACGCTTCTCATCAAGGTTCTCTAAGTGGACTAATCGTTCTTCTAAATCGGAGGTGTCAGCCAAGAAATATATGGTTAGTTTCAAAGAATGGATATCACATTCAACTGGTAAAATCAAATCCACCCCATGAACCAACTGATATAGATAAATCTCGATGGACGTATTAATTGTGGTTCGGTAAGCTCACAATGCAGGATATAACATGATATGCCAATTTGGTTTTCTTTGTCTAATGGTTTGTTCTAGAATGGCCTTAAGATATTTGTTAACAACCTCGCTCTGGCCATTTGCTTGGGGGTAGTAAGAATAAGAATGATCCTACTTAAACCCCAATTTCAAATATAGTTCTACTCATTATATTTTATAAGTGACTTCCATGGTCAGTGACAATTTTTTGGGATCCCAAACCGAGTGATTATTTCATTGAACATTAAGTGGGTATATCACCATTGGATTTGATCATAGGCATAGCCTCTTCCCATTTCATGAAGTAATACATGGAAAAAATATTGTGATGGTTCCCCCCAGCAAATGCTTGGTTACAATCCATATAATCTACCTCCCATTTAGTGACGGGACCAACGATAATAATTAGGTGTAACAGGGCAGGATGCGAGCACATGTTCCATGAGAACACATGGAAAGGGTGACATCACTTGACTGCATTAACGCAATATTTAAATATCGATGGTCAATAATAGCCTGCTCTTAAAATATTTTTTGTTGTAGAAAGCCCATATAAATGACCACCACATGCTTCATTGTGGCAATCATTAAGCACAAAATCATCCTCTTTGTGGGTGAAACAACGATGCAAGATGGAGTCTACCCCATGATGATACAAAGTGTCACCTATAATGAGATAGTTCTTAGCATTATGACGTAAGTGTTGAACTCATCCCTTAAGAGATGTGAGGGAACCTTCAAAATATGAAGATAGACAATAATATCTCTATACCAAGTGTCTGTGGATGAAATGAGAAATATGTGCTCATCGACAAATGATTCCCCATGAATCATATCCTCATCCATACTAGGTAGATCTAACATAATCTCTGCAAATACTAATGAATTCTTGTATTTCAATGAAACAAAATTGAGGTCAAATTATTGCAGGATAACAATCCATTTATTATATCCCCCCCCCCCCTATCATTCACCTAATCAAGACGAACTAAAATGGATTGATATGAGCTGTGTCCGTAGTTTGGAAAAGTAAGATATAGTGTTTCAATTGCTAGATTGAATGAACAGTCATTAATTATAACTTATCAATGTGAGTATAAATAAGGCCCACATTGATAAATTTCCATCTAAGATATTAAATAATGTTCTCATGAAGCTCATCATCATGTTGAACCAGAACCATACTAATCGTCTCATGAGACATGAGAACATATAACAAGAAAAATCTACTATAATATGGTGGCCAATGTTAATGCTGTATTAAGTGTGCCTCATCCATAAAAATGGAGTATCCATAAAAACAAAGTATCCTTCTTCAATAAGAACATAAAAACCTTGGTCAAATTGGCATAATTTACGATAAAATGACGCAAGAAATTAGCCATCCCTTGGATACCATGAATTTTTCTAATTGTGTGTAGGGGAGACAATCAAATTATTTCATCAACCTTCAATGGATCAACTCTAATCCCCTCCTTCTAAACATCAAATCCCAATAATCAATGGATCCTAACACAAAAGATGCAATTTTTGAGGGTTCAACCGAATTTGATAACAACACCATATTTCAAAGACCAAATGGACATGTCTTGGATGATACACCCTTAAGAGAGAGTGAGCATCCAGGTCATCTAAATACAATTCAATAATGTGTTTAAGGTCATGAAAGGAAAAGGTCATAGTCTGCTAAAAAGTAGCTCCAGCATTTTTGAGTCCGAAAGGAATTTTCTAGTATGTTGAAGTACCCCAAGGACATATAAATGAAGTATTATGTTGATCATCATTTTTAATCTAGATCTTATTGTATCCCAAAAAACTATCCATAAATGAAAATATTTCTCTTCCTGCACAATTTCCCAAAATCTGATCAATAAATGGCGTGGGGAAGTTATATTTAGGACAATCCCTATTAAAGTCTCTAAAATCGTTACATACCCAGATGGTCCCCTACTTCTTATCGATAGGAACTGGGTTGGATACCCATTTCATTAAGGGAACCAGGTATATGAAGCCATATTTAAGCAACTTCTCTATTTTATCCTTAATGGAAAGCACTTTACATGGATTCATAACATATAAACATTGTTGAATAGGTTTAGCATTTGCGTAGGTTTTGATTTCATGTTCAATAATACAAGGATAAATTCCATACATTTCCTCATACGACCATGCAAATATATCATGAAATTCCTTAAAGTGCTCGGTGTATGTTTTAATTTCCTCAGGTGAAATTCTGTAAAGTTCTCAGTGTATGTTTTAATTTTGTTGGGTGAGTAATCAACACCGATATAAACGTTTTCAATTTCACTAGGGATCCAAGAAATGTTGATCGGAATACTCGATGATATGTTTTCCATGTTCCCTTTAACATATATTCCATTAGTGTCTAATGGGAGCACATGATGACCAAATTTATTGCTTAAGGTCATCCAAAAGTCATCACGCTCAATTTGTTCGAGTTCCGCGAGGAAATAGGATCGATTATGCATTTCCTCCCAGTGTTGTTTTGGACCAGTCATGGCCTAGATAATAGCTTTATCTGAAGGAAAGGTGTTGTTGAGGAAGTCATGTGAGCATGATGAAGCGACCGCCCACACAAGAATCCCAAGGATATCCTTCTTTCCTGTCCGCAAAGTATCAGGGTATGCAGTAAGATCATGTATAGCTTGATAAGAAGTTTGAGTTGCATACCACACTATTTCTACTATGGTGTCGGTGAGACCTTCATTCGAAATAGCTAGATACAGGAGAGTCCATGGGTGACTCAAATGTGATGTACAAAAGAACACTAGAATTAAAGGTAATGAAACACCACTTGGAGGAGAATCAATAGCCAATATTGGATCCAAAATATTAAAGGTTTCCATCAATGAAGGATACATTCTAACACCAAAATTCTCAGTTGCTGGTTGAGAATTAGCAACAACCAAGATAATGGGACCTAGTGATGCCACATATGCAGAATTATAAAATGACAATTGGTTGATTGTCATGATTCTATCTTTGTAAGGAAATCACACGACACTAAATACCAACGATACGATTACTTTCATGGCATAAATCCAATTCTGTCCCCATAAAATATTATAGTAAAGGGGCACATCAACCACCTCAACCTCTACTGACACGGTCTTCCACCCAAAATGGAATTGAAGGGAAGGAATAATACCATGCATTCTAAAAGAATTTCCATTAGAGGTTGTTAGCATAGTCATGGGTTTAGAAAACACTGGAGATCCAAGGCCTTGCCAACAAGCCAAATACATCACGAACGTCACAGCTCCTTCATCAATAACTTCACATTTAATGGTGTTATTCAAACACTCCACATGGAATTGAAAGACACATTGTAAGGAAAGCGTATTTGAACCTCATGAGTGTCGAATCTGACAAAAGTAGAGCCATTTGGGTTAGATGCTCCTAAAGGAGCCAACACCATTGTTTTTAGGGAATCTATCCTATGATTGGGGTTTGAGTCCACCAACAAGGCTAAGGGTTTACTAACAAAAAACAAGATTTCATCATCATATATTGAAAGAGAAGAGATAAAGGATGTGCACCTTATTCTGAAGGTCGATCCTAGCTTGGTCTCTTTTCTCTAATGCTCTTTAGCTCCCAATATCCAACACATGCAAAAAATATAGTAACCTTCCTCAAATCACCTTCAGTTTTTATAACATATGAGACGTGAGCATATATAATGATTGCAATTCAAATCAAAGAACAATGTAGATCAATACTAAAAAAAATTGAAGTATGAATTATGCATTAATGAAAGGAAAAGAAATTCTTTATTGATAGAGTTTATGGAAAAATTACATATCTCTGCTTGATCAAGCTTCTAGAAACCTAGGTCTGAGTTCCCTTGCTCCTCTCCTCAATGGAAATTCTACAGTGTGGCTTTGCCTCAAAAGTTGGTCCCCCTCTCCTTTATCCCTTCTCCCCTTTTTTATAGTTGTTTTGGAAGAAGGATTTTGAGGATAGGATAATTAGGTAAGTTATGGAGGTTGAAAACTGACCTCAACTTCCCCTTGATTAGTTATCATTTTATTTTTAACAAATCTCAATGAAATACGCCAGTTTTAGTAAGGAAAATCGTGAATGATACATGGGTTTCCTTAAGGAAACTCACGTATTCAACTTTTAGGATCAATATGTGTGTTGGTTTAGGGAAACTTGCATATGGTATGCAAGTTGTTATAAGGAAACTCGCACATTCCAGTTAAGTTTACATGTAAATAAATCTGATACTAGAGTTAATGGTGTGTATCAAAGGTCCAATCCTCATATAAAGTTAGGGCTACTTCTATCCAAATTGTTCTTTTGTGTAACGACACATTTGGTGTCATTACTCAGACGAAGAAGTGCCATTTTTAGGTATAATATACGCCCGCTAATGTGTGAGGTCAGAGGGTAAGGATGGAAGAAATACATTACAATATTTAACTCAGAGGACCCATAATATAATCTACAGAGAAGTACCTAAAACAAACAAATAGAGGTCATTGTTACAAAATCATCACTGAGGATGCTATGTTCAATAATGTGGAACACCACCTCCTTTAAAAGATATATATACATCATATAATATGGGATACAAGGCCATGAATGTTTACAAGGTGGATAATAGCCACATGAGTGCAATAGAAGATCTTCAATAACTAGAGTGGTGTCATGAATTATGACATGATCTTGTACAAATTAAGTTTCATAGGTTGTAAACCCAAGGTCTTCATCCAAATATTTAGTATCAAGTATGAATCCTTCTATGTGAATACAATAGTTGGATTCTAACATAGAGGATACCATTAGGGTACCAGTTAAATAGTTGTATTAACAACCAATGCAAAGTAAACCACCGAGATAGAAAATGGATCCTGAGGTACTATCAAAACTCAAGGTCTTCCTGATTAATAGGTGTTGATAGGAATCCATTTTTTGAAAGGGAAGGAAATGAATCCTTCAACATGTCACATGATTAAACCAATAGACTGGAAAGGGGAATATAAGCATGGATCAAACTCAGAGATGAAATTGATAGGGATCGAGGTAAACATATAGAGGATAGGAATACTTGAATAGTGATCATGACATGGAGATGAGTCAAGGAAGCTTGAAATTTTAAGATAAACAACTAGAATCATATGCAATGTAGGAGACATTAACAGATTCCCCACATATTATGAAGAAGCAAACAATGGAGGAGTAGTAACTCAAAGTTCTAGATGAAACTGAGAAGTTTAAAGCTGAAACATGAGTACCGAGAGACTCAAACTAGTGCCTTGTTCAAGGAACTTGCTGCTAACAAACTTACAGTAAAGAGAGTATTTCCTTCCTTCCTTTCTTGTTAAGTTTTAACGAGTCCAAGAAAGTAAACTAAAGCACTTCTTCATTTTTGAACAATCTTGAAGAAGAGATAGAATATTGCTTGATAAAGAATTGATTTGTAGATTTTACGAGCCCGAATTAGTGTATACTCGCTAGTGTTTTCCTAATTTGAGAGTCAGAAAAGTCCAAAGAAGAATCTAGGGGGGTGCTTTTCCATAAAGTTAGTGTTCTGAGTCCAAAAAATTATAAAACAATCCAAAGGAGAACTATCTTAGCTTCCGAGGAAATAAGGTATTCCTTTTTCATATTTAGTCAGCAAGGTCCTAAAAAGGGATAAACTATCACTGAATTGATGCTCCTTAAAAAGCAAGCATATAGCCTTACTTTAACGAGTGTGAAGGTAGGATAGATCACTTGGGATGTTCGATTTATTTATGAGTATGGGGAAGCCAGTAATAAACTCCATGCTTTGTACTGAGTTTTAACGAGTTTTACAGAGAGAAACTTCCTATGGCTTGGGGATACTAGAACAAATAGTATGACACCAGAAATCAATATTTCCCAATATCCAAGAGCAGTAAGCAAATATAGTGACTAAGGTATATATAATCATACCTTATTCCGAATGGTTGAAGTAGATGTAAATTTTCCTTTAAAATTCAAACTAGGGCTAACAATATGATTCAAGATCTCTATTGATAACCACACATGAATATATTTTACAGTATGCAGCGGAATACAAAACTAAGAAATAAATCACAACATCACATCACAATATTGACACTATTATTTTGGGTATGGAAACCCTCAGAAAAACCCAATATGGGAAAATCGGTGCAGCAGTCAGATATAGATTTTATTATGAGAAAATATGGAACTTTTACAATCACTGCAAATTCAACCAAACCTGGTGAATGTAGTACTCGACAGAATCACTGGGAAAATGCTAGCTAAACCTCAACACCCTCCTATGTGAGTGTATGGCCCAGCTGTATGAAGCTCGATGGTCCTACTGCTCTCTCCTCCGTATTCTCAGCTAAATCCTTTGTCTGACTTTCTCTCCCTGTCTGTATCCTGTCTCTGTCGGAATACAAGTGTGTGTGTTCTCTCCACCAATTGATCTCTCTTTTATAACTTTAGTTAAAGTGAAAACCCTAATTTCACTTTCACATTAACTAGTGGTAAAGAAAAAACCCTAATTTCACTTTCACTTTAACTAGTGGTTCACTAAAATTAATTTAGATCACTTTAATTTATTTTCCAAAGTAAACTTAGGAAGAGTAAATTAAATACAACTGGTTTCTTAATTTAAGTCTTCTGCATGTAAGAACACATGCATGCAGGAAGACCTTCCTTGTTGCTACTAGTTTAATACTCCCTCTCAATGAGGAAGGGATTTTGTAGAAACCCTAACTTATCCCTGAACTTCACAAAACTCTATCTGCAAAGTGCCTTTCTGAAAATGTCTACCACCTACTCATCTATCTGTATGTACTCCAACTGAATGGTTCCCCTCTGAACACAATCTCTTAAGAAGTGGTATCTGATGTCTATGTATTTGCTCCAATAATGGAACAATGGATTCTCTGAGAGTCTGATGCCACTTTTATTGTCACAGTGAACTACTATATCCTCTAGCTCACACTCAAACAACCCTGCAAGTAAATTCCACAGCCACATGCCCTCACAAGCATCCATGCTGGCTACCATGTACTTAGCCTCTGTTGAGCTCAATGCAATTGACTTCTGCTTCCTGCTGAAGCAAGAGACAACCCCTGATCCAATGCTGAAACAACAACCTAAAGTAATCTTCCAGTCCTCTACACATCCTTCCTAGTCAACATCTGTGAAACCTGCTAACTGTACACTCCCCCTGCACTCATAAACCAATCCATACTCCACTGTACCTCTGATGTACTAAAGTATGTGGTTAGCAGTCGTCCAATGCACTCTTCGAGGGTCCACCATGAACTGACTCAAAGAGTTGACTACAAAGATGATGTCTAGTCGAGTGTTGACTAGATACATACGTGATCCAATAAGCTGCCGATACAAGGTAGGATCAAATCCATCTGATCCTGATGCACCAATCTTCCTCTAGTTGGAAACTAGAGGTATGGCCATAGGCTTGCAATCTTCCATCCTGAATATCTTCAGGATCTCTACTGCATACTTCCCCTATTCGATGAAGAAGCATCCATCTCTCTGCCAAATGTCCAAGCCCAAAAATTAATGCATCAACCCAAGTTATTTTAACTCAAACTCTACTGCAAGGTTGGACTTATAGTCTCCAATCAGCCTCTCATCTCTTGTCAAAAAGAGATCATCCACATATAAGACCAGTATGATAGGAACCTCACCTGTCAATATGTATAGGTTGTGGTCATCCTCACTCTGCTAAAATCCCATCTCTCATAGATAGCTGTCAATCCTCGAGATTCCTACTTGAGCCCATAAAGAACTTGATGCAGTCTACATACATGTGTCTCCCTCTTCTCCACATAAAACCCCTCTGGCTGCTCAATATACACCTCCTCCTCTATCACTCCATTGAGGAAGATAGTCTTGACATCCATCTAATGGACACGTCAACCTATCTCAGCTGCTAGTGAGATAATGGTCCGAATGAAAGAATACCTAGAAATAGGGGTGAAGGTCTCCTCATAATCACTACCCTCCTTCTGTGAAAACCCATTTGCCATGAAGTGCTCATTGCACTTCTCCATGCTTCTGTTTGCTACATGCTTCACCTTGTAGATCCATCTGGATCCCACCACCTTTTTCCCTTGTGGTCTTGGCACAACCTCCCATACCTATTTTTTCATAATGGAGTCATACTCCTCAACCAAAGCTTTCTACCACACATAATGTTGTGCAGCCTCCCCAAAGATGGAAGGTCTAGAGTTAATCAATTTTTTCATCAATGCCATATAACTAAGCCTCTCTAGTGGTACACTCTATCTAAAATATGTATGTGGAGGATCTACCTGCCTGGAATCCTGCACTGTGGATCTAAACCACTTAGGCCTTAGCCTACTGTAAACTTGTTGTAGCTGCTGGATATCCACCTCCTACTATAGCTCATCCTTCAAGTCAATTACTGAACGATATTGTCCACCTGACTCCCTCTGACCACTAGAACCTGTGCTCTGTGTCTGTACCTGTACATATGGCTCCTCCAACTTGACTCCTAACTCCTGTGCTGGCTACTTCTCTGGTGGTAAGTCCAGAGAACTTTACAAGGCCCTATCCTCATCGAACTAGACATCCTTGCTCATAATGATCCTCCTGCGAGCAAGAATGTAAACTTTATATGCATTTGAAATCTCATTGTAACCAACAAGTAAACCCTTCTCTCCAGAAGGGTCCAACTTCTTCCTATTGTCAACATGAACCTGACAATGGCAGACACTACTAAATATGCGAATGTGACTCACATTTGGCCTAGTGCCTATGAAAAACTCCTCTGGTGTCTTCCTCCCCAAGGCTGTGTAGGGACACCTGTTCTGAATGTATACTGCAGTCCTGTATGCCTTGGACAAGAGGAATAGGGGTAATCCCTGAGCAAATAGCATGGCCTTGGATGATCCAACAATATTCTTGTTCTTCCACTCTGCAACTCCATTGTGCTGTGGGGTATGGGGCACAGTGTTCTCCTTCTTGATCCCCTCGGCCGAACAATACTCCATGAACTCATTGGAAGTGTATTCACCCCCATTGTCTATCCTCAAAACTTGAATCTTCTTTCCCGTTTGGTTCTCCACAAGAGTCTTGAACTCTTGAAACCTCTCAAAGGCCTTTGACTTGGCCTTCAGGAAATAGATCCAGGTTTTCCTGGAATACTTATCAATGAAGGTTACATAGTAACTATAACCACTGAATGAATGGACACTCATAGGTCCTCATACATCTGAATGCACCAAGTCCAAGGGATCCTTAGATTTGTGCTCACTCTGTGGGAAAGGATTCTTGATGTTCTTCCCCAAAGCACAACCCTTGCAGTGTTTATGCTTTTACTCTTGTACCTAAGGAACTCCAATGGATTCCTGTCTCAAATTCTTCAATGCTCCATGGTGTAAGTGTGCCATCCTCCTATGCCATAACTCACCCTGACTGCTACTGCTGCTTGTTGATCCCATATTTTTTTATCATTTTTGGCAGTTAAATTACTCATTTAAATATTTTTTTTTTATATTTTTACATATTTTTTCTCACGCAGCTCACTATTTAGCCCCAGGTATGAATGAATTTAAGGTTTATATAAAATCTTTTTATTATTATCATTTTACAATTTTATTGATTAAAATTGACATTATTGAAGCGCATTTGATAATTAATTGATATGTACATTTGTTTGCAGGGTATATATTCTTTTTGGATGAATTAACAATAAACACGCATTCAGCTAGGCATGCACATAGCGCGTCCAACTCATTATCCAGCTCGCTATGTGATAGTCATTGGCAGATTTCTAGGCATTAAAATATTGTTATTGCAGGCCATAGTCCTTAAGCGCACTAGCAAACAGACATCGCATTTGGTCCTAGATATGCAGACAACATATCCAGCTCGCTGTTCAGCTTTTCATCCAGAACGTTAACCAGATTGCGTGCTATTGATAACCAATTCCAGGCATTAAAATGATTGGAACAGTTTGTAAACTACCTACTGTCCACACGTTCGGATGATGGAGAAGCTCCTATTCTAGAAGATGTGCCATCATGCTACCTTTGCTCGACACCACACCAATAGTCCACGAGTTTGAATAATGCAATGGTTTGCATTATGGAAGGCTCGCCAGTGCACTCTCCTTTGTCCAACACCACTCCACCAGCCGCGCTTAAGAAGGAGTTGTATGCCACATCACACATGCTAAAGAGATCTCTTCGTGCTGAAGAGGGAGCATGTGTGCCACATCATGCAATGAAGAGATCCGACACTTGCTGAAGAAGGAGGATGCTATGTGTTGGAGTTTGATTAGATAGACGCCTTTATGGTTGACTAAATTTAGAGATCAGTTGACCACAAAAGGGTCGACTTGCTCATCTTTGTAAAACAATATATATACCAGCCTCTGCGTGAGAGCTCAATTAGCTAGCATTTTAGCCAGTTTATGCTTTGATTCGTTGTTCTTACGCACATTGTATTTCTGTTCCATCTTCTTTAATAAAGAGCTGTATTCTTTGCTGTTGATGATTGCGTTTGAGTAAGAGTTATCCAAGAATCACCCTTGATTGCTGAGAGGGACCCTCATCAACCAAAGGTTTCTTTTCTTTTCTTGTTTATTTATTTCATATTTTCTGTTGTAGTTAGTTTAATTTCTAGTTTGTTTTATTATTCCATTTGTTTCCTGTAATGCATTTTATTTCTGAAATTAAATAGCTAGTTGCGCACATAGTTTGCTTCAATTTTGCTTTCATTCATTTTATTCCCATCATTATTGTTCAGTTTATTTACAAGTAGATAGAATAGATTGCTATAATCAAGTTAAATTAGAATTAATTCTGTCTATTTCCTTTTTGTATAAGTTTATTTAAATCCTAGTTTATTTCTTAATGATTTCTTTATGTTTATGAATTTGTTTAAGTTTATTTCATTATCAAATTTCATTAACAAATAGGTTTACTTATTGTCTCTTTGCATTATATCTACATGTCCATAAATTTTGCTGTTCATAATAGATCATTTAGGTTAATTTATATCATTTTAATAGTACAGATTGTCATTCAGATAGCCTATTTAAACTATCATTTGTTCACCCCTTTCAGACCCACAGTTCAGTCTGTCATTCATCCCATCGTTTCATTTTTAGTGTTTTTCTTGATGTATATGTAACTTCGGAATGTATTTCACTTGTATTTATTATATATTGTAACTTGATGTTTATTCTGGGATGTACTTGAGTCATGTCATGACCCTATGTTCCTATCTGGAGCATCTATAATGTAAACAATTCATGTCAAGTCATTGTGGGTAATCGTCCTATTGTCTAAAGGTTAAAGTCCCCACAGTTCCGGGGCACTAGGGTATTAGAATCTCCTAGAGAGGTCGAACTTAGTAGGATTTTAGTCATGTCGGGATTAGTATAAACAGAGAGATGGACTCTTTATTTAACACACATCTCATACACACTCAAGTGTAGCGCATAACTGAGGAAGGAGAAGACACTGGGGCTAGATAGAAAGAAGGTTACTACTGTCGGGAGGTCACTTACTATTTTGGGTTCTACTTTTGGTGCTGATTCTATCTCTGAGGAAGTTGCGGGGTTTTCACCATTTATGGTTTCCTCGAGGATAAACATTGTGTTCATTGTCTCTTGTGTTTGATTGTTGTACTTGTTATTCTCTCAGTTAAAGATCCTAATGTATTGCTAGATTAATGATGAAATTCTAACATGGTATCAGAGCTAACCTGAGAAGAAGGAACTGTGCAGATACAGGAACTAGGGATTCCTATTTTGTGGACCTTCCTCCATATATTTTCAGCAAAATTAAAGTGGAATAACTCTCCTCCTTAGGGCGCATCTTTCTGTCGAAGCAGAATCCAATTCTAAGGTTTTTCAGTTTTGGACCCGACACTGCCGCCAGAAATTAGGGATTTTCATAGAAGAGAAATTTTTCAGTGAGCCTAGGCTTGGATTGATCTCCTCCCCAAAATCGAAGTTAGGGATCAAATTCAAAGCATTTGGTTTGAAAGAACTCTGAAAAAGCAAAACCCTAATTTGCTACTGAACCAACACTACAGGATTTTAGCACCAAATCCAGATCCGACATCTTGACCTGGTAAGATCTAAATCTTTTGTATTTCCATTTGAGGTTCTCAGTTTAAGATGTCTCATCATACCAAGCTTGATGAAAAGCTTGAGGGAGCTGATAACTTCTGATCCTGGAAGTATAGGATCTCCCTGGTCTTGGAAGAAAATGAGTTGGACTCCTATATCAACGAGGAGGTTCCAGTTCCAGAGGGAGATGAGGCTAAATCCTTACATAAGAAGAAGTTGGTTATGGCAAAGAGAATCATTGCTGATTCAATCAAGGATCACCTCATACCATAGGTGTCCTCCCTCAAGACACCTAAATCTATGTTTGATGCCCTAACCGAATTGTTTGAAGAGAAGAACATAAACAGGAAGATGACTCTGAGAAACCAATTGAAGAATGTAAAGATACACAATGCTGAGACTATTTAGTCTTTCTTTACAAGGGTATCTCAGATCAAGGAACAACTGGAAGTAGTAGATGAAGAAGTGGAAAATGCAGAAATTGTGATGACCATGTTGAATGGTCTCCCTAGATCATGGGACTCTTTCATTCAATTGTTCTATGCCAGAAAGAAGTTATTCAAGTTCAGCAGACTATGGGAAGAATGCTCTCAAGAAGAAGCTCGGATAGCAGCTCGAGAAGAGAAGATGGGAAATGAATATCAAGCTCTCATTGTTCACTCCAAGAGAGCCAGAAGGAACCATCATCACTCCAAAGGTAAGACCTCACATCCTAAAAGAGATCTGTCTACCATTAGATGTTACACATGTGATGAGAAAGGTCACATATCTAGATTCTTCCCTAATAAAGGGAACCTAAAGAAGAAGAAGGAAAATAAGAGAAGACATCATGCTCATGCTGCAGAAGATGATGAACATTCCACAAAAAGAATCAGACAAGAAAGTGATTCTTCAAGTAATGAAGAATATGTGCTGATCTCCGCTCTTACGGGAACTGTTTCACATGGAAGCAATGATTGGCTCATAGAAAGTGGTGCTTCCATGTATATGACGGGATTCAAAGAATCATTTGTGAAGTTATCTGAACATGAGTCACCTTACAAGGTGAAACTTGGGGATGACTACCAGTATCCAATAAAAGGTAGTGGTGAATCCTCCTATATACTAGACTCTGGAAAGTCTATGAAGATGAAGAATGTATTATTTGTTCCAAGACTAAAGAAGAACCTCCTCTCCATATCTGCATTGGATGCAAAAGGAATGAGGGTTGATTTCGTAGATGGCCAAGTTCTTATGTGTCCAAAGGGAAAGACTTTTGACGGTGCAATAGTGATTGGAGAACAAGAAGGAGGTCTATACAAGTTGAAGGGCCAACCAGAACAAGCTTTGGTTCATGACTTAGTAGAACCAAATGAACTTTGGCATAGAAGGCTTGCACATGTGCATTACAGAGCACTGCCACTTGCAAGCAAAGTTGTTGAAGGTCTTCCAGAAATTCAAGAAAAACATGAAGGGGTCTGCAAAGGATGTGCAAAAGGAAAGAACACAAAGAAGACATTTCCAAGTAGTGAAAGCAAAGAAAAAGGAATCTTGGAAATCATCCACTCCGATGTATGCAGACCAATGTCATCAAGCTCACTAAGTGGGTATGTGTATGTTTATTTTATTGATGAATTTTCTAGGAAGACATGGATTTACTTCATGAAGAATAACGATGAAGTGTTCAGCAAGTTCAGAGAATTCAAAGCCTTGATCGAGAACCACACTAAAAAGAAGATCATGACTTTTCGATCAGACAATGGTGGAGAAATCACTTAAAATGAGTTCAAGGAACTATGTAAAGACTCAGGGATTAAGAGGGAGTTGTCCACCCCTTATAATCCACAACAGAATGGGATTGCAGAAAGGAAGAATAGAACTATCATGGAAGCTGCAAGAGCAATGCTTCATGATCAAGATCTTCCTATGCATCTTTGGGCAGAAGCAACCAGAATAGCAGTGTGTGTACAGAACTGTACTCCACACAGAGTACTCAAGAACAAGAATCCTAAAGAAGTCTTCTCCAGCAAGAAACCAGAAGTCAGCCATCTCAGAATATTCGGCTATCTAGTGTACATACACATTCCAAAAGAGAAGAGGATAAAATTAGATCCTTTAGGAAAGAAGGGTATATTTGTGGGATACTCTGAAAGCTCGAAGGCTTACAGAATATACTTCCCAGGGTTCAAGAAAATTGACATCAGTAGGGATGTAACATTTGATGAAGATTCATCCTACATAAAATCCAGAAAGAAACCTGTTGAAGAACCTGAAGAAGCAAAAGCTCCCAGAATTAATGATACAATCATGAACGAAGAAACTCAAGAAGAAGATCAAGAATTTGAAGAACCACAAAGACCTGTAGATCCACCATAGGAGAAGAATCCTCACAAGAGGAAACCTGCTTGGGTACAAGAGATTATCCAAGGTGTGGAAAGATATGGGGTTCCAGAAGAGAATCTCAAAGAAAGAAAGAGGACCAAATCCTGTTCCAGTTATGTAGCTTTACTATGTGATTTTATTGATAAAGAACCTTCCAAATATAAAGAAGCGGCATAACAGAAAGAATGGAAGGATGTGATGATCAAAGAGTATTAATCGATCATGAAGAATGATGTTTGGGATATTGTCCCAAGACTAGAAGGGAAGTCAGTTGTAACTTCCAAATGGATCTACAAGATCAAGCATGATGCAGATGGTAGCATAGAAAAATATAAAGCAAGATTTGTTTCTCGTGGTTTCTCACAGAAAGAAGGAATAGACTATGAAGAAACCTTTGCACCTGTAGCCAGATACAATTCCATCAGATAGGTACTTGCTCTGGCTATAGTGATGAAATGGAAGATACACCAAATGGATGTCAAGACTACTTTCTTGAATGGTGTAGTATAAGAGGAAGTGTATGTGGAGCAACCACTCGGTTTTGAGACACATGACAGAGAGTCTCATGTGTGTAGATTGAAGCAAGCCCTGCATGATTTGAAACAGGCACCCAGGACATGGTATGGCATAATTGACAGCTTTCTATCCAGTTTGGGCTTTACTAAGAGTAAAGCAGATTCCAACCTTTACTACAAGGTTGAAGATGGAAACCCAGTGATACTCCTACTATATGTAGATGATTTGTTTGTGACAGGTATGGATGGGTTGATTGTTGATACAAAGAGAAAGCTTGCTACTGAGTTCGAAATGAAGGACTTGGGTATGATGCATTATTTTCTAGGTATGGAGGTGTGGCAGACTACGGATAGAATCTTCCTTGGACAAGGGAAGTATGCAGTAGAGATCCTAAAGAGATTTGGGATGATGGACTTGTTGCAGCTGCAACGTTTTCCCAAATTTCTAAAAAATTTGGATTCTCCTTCTAAGATTTTGGCTTGCTTAGATTTATTGAAATCGCTTAACTCTGCTGCGAGTTGATCTTTTGAGGTTGATTATTGAATGAATATCTTTGTTTGCTGAGGTTGATAATTTGAACTTGAGTTTTGACTTATGGATGTTTTCCTATTTTCACTGTCGAAAGTTGTTTGAATTGTGAATTGGGGCCATAGTCATCTACGTAGCTGTCGTTGTGGAAGCTCAATAATGAATGGCCCGATATAAAGCTGTGTTGTTCACCGATGCATTTTTTCATTTTATATTCATGTCGATGTTTTTTGTCTCATCACCATCGGAGCATAAGTCCTTTGTATGGCCGCCGTTTCAGATGGTAGATTGCGAGGACTCTGACGAAAGTCATTATTTTTGCCGATTCCGTGGTTTCCTTTTGAAATGATTTTACCCTTTTTGCTATCAGAATTGTGTTGGACTTTTGATCGGGAATTAGTATTTGTTTGTTTTGATCGTCGATGGTTTCATGTTTCACAGAAGCCGTAGTCTATTTTTGTTTTGTTGTTGTAGCTCCAAAGCGGACTAACCATCCGCCATATAGATTTTCCTTTCGCCGATGTTTTTGTTCTAATTTTTGATGATGTTTCACTTGATTTTTGTCGATGGTTTGTTCTATTTTTTTTCCGATTTTGACTGGTCTGTGGAACTTTTGGTCCATATAACTTCCACCATTGCAGCTCTCTAGCGTAATAGTAATCCGATGCTCTAGCGATTTTGAGGTCCAATGCTGCGAGGTTAGTGTTTTATTTCACTATTTCTATTGTGCCGTGAAACTCCTAGTCTTTCCATCACCCTCCATTGCAGCTCATTAGCAGGATAATCGCTGATGCCTTAGTTGTTCCACTGCCCGATATAAACATTTTCCCACTGACTGTTATTCACCGAGGTCTATATATATGGGACGGGTTATTATTTTATTTTTATCCTTGTGAACTCATGCTTACCCTGTCCCTGTCGAGTCGAACTGTGCATTTGTGTCTAGCTGTCAGGATCTTGTTTTTGGGTGGCATCTCCGTGGAGCTTTTAGATTTCCCTTGTCGACTGCATAGTTGATCTGCCAGGTAGGCCAACCATGGTTACCCTTCTTTTGAGTTTATGAGTTGATTTTGGAACTAGGGTTTTGTCCTCTGGTTAGGCTTTCCCGCCATTGGGTAGATGGTCGTATATGTCTAGGTTTGTATCCTTTCGGTGTATCATGTGGTTCAGTTTGACAGTTTCACAGGTGGGGGGTTTTCTTTTCTCGAGTTGTTTTGCAAGTCGTTATGGGGGTTCAAACCTAGTCCGAATGTTTAGGAAGTTGGTGCAGACAAGCGTTATGCTGTCTGCACTGGTTTTTCTGGGTTTTCTTATGGCCATCTAGGGAAGGGAGGTTTTATTTCTTTTCATTGTAGGAATTTACCTTGGTTTTGTTTGGGATTCCAGAGGGTTTAAGCTTCGATTATTTTGGTTGCCCACATGTTTGGGATAGGGCCACATTTCGAAGATGAGCCTCATTGATGGGATTTTTGCTTAAGAAAGGAGTTAGAATGCATTCCACTGTAAATTGACACATTTGGTATCAGGATTATTTTCGTTGGACGGATATAACTTTTTTTAGACTTAGGATTTTCCAGGCATAGCTTGCAGAAGCTTTTGTTTGTTATTCTCAATTTTTCGTTTAGCTTAGCTGTTGAGAATATGGAAGAGGTAAAGGTTACAATTTTTCTTCATTCTTATAACATTGAATGAAAGCTCAAATAGCCTAAAAGCATGTTTGGTTTATGATAGGGAAACTTCTTCAAAGGAGATATGTCGAAAAGACAGAAAAAGAAGGCTCCTGTTGCTGAGGGGGAACCTGATGTGGAAATTGTTATGAAGGTTGAATATATTTATAAATATACTGAAGATACCATAGGGGTAGAGCCTGACTAGAAGTGGGGCAAGATATATCAATTGATTTCAAACCAAGAAGTGCCTGATGCAGGGTTTGAAGAACTAACCATATACTCCAACATTGAAAAATATGCCTTGATGAAGATAGCCACTAGAACTGAACTGTTCCCATGCTCCAAAGTAATCAGATGGATTCTTCCTAGGGAATATCTGACAACTATGATTCTGGCCAATACTTCCAAACAGGGCTATACGGCTTACAGTCCTGATTATGTCTCATTATCATATCACTTACCTCCAGCCCAGGTCTACCTAACTAAAGACTGGTTGAAATAAATTAACTTAGACTTGGTTGAAACAGTAAAGATGTGGAAATTGAACCCAGTGATAGATTAATTTTACTCACAACAATTATCAATTGAACATGCAAAATCACTCACAAAAGAGACTGAATAATGAGCTCAACACTAAACTGTATTGAATAAGTGTACAATAGCCAACCCTGTAACATAATAGGTCACATCATTAAATAATTACATAAGTTATTCGAATGCATGAGGAGCAATTCGAATCTAGCATAAAGCAGGCTTACTAAAATTAAGCAAATCCCCCATAGGTGCAAAAAGCTGATCCCAAATCAGTCATGGAGCTCATGAATTGGAAAAATCACTTAGGGAAGCTAAATAGTGATGGAATGACAACTCATACATGCTTTTATAAGGAGAAAAGAGTGGAGTATGTGTAGGACAAAAAACTAGTCAACCTCACCTAGTCAAGCTTTTCCATTTGCCTTAAAACACTGAAAAAGCAGGGAATAAAGCATAAAAAATAGAAGGGCGCTTAGGAGGCTAGGAATAAAGTAGATTTGATTCCTTGAGGTTTCTCAAGTGCTAAATGAGTCAAATAAGGCAAGTTGACCACTATGGATAGGTAAATGACAACTTGCACAAGGTGGGACATATGAACTAGGCAAATAAGACAAAAATAATGAAAATAATGTCTAAGGTAGCTAACTATGGGTTGATTATTCTAACACCCCCCCTTAAGCCTGACTTATGAGTAATACATTAGAAAATTATAGGGCCTAGCAACAAGGCTTAGTCACCCTTTACATACTGCATGTCCATACAACCAAGGAAAGAGGCAAAAACCACATGGGAAAATCCTTCCTTAAACATGGACTGTAAAACAAAATTTGGAAATCTTGTCTTCACTCATGCTTCATAGCATGATCAGCAATCCCCAGCAGTGATTTGAGATTGCTGAAGGTCTTCTCACAAAATTCTTTGGTGAAGATATCAGCTACTTGTTCTGAAGATGAACAGAAGAGTAGGTGAATGGTGCTATCATGCACAAGCTCTCTGATGTAGTGCATATGGATCTCAATGTGTTTGGTTCTCTGCTTTTGAACTGGATATTTACAGATTCGAATGGTACTCTAGTTATCACAATATATGGTAGTTGAGTACTTTGATTCGAAGCCACACTCTCCAAGTAATCCTTGCAACCATAAACATTGAGTTGCTGCATTAACAACTCCTCTGTACTCTGCTTCTGTAGATGAGAGTGCAATGGAACTCTGTTTCTTGCTTGACCAGCTGATTGGCCCTTCTGCAAGCATGAACACATATCTTGATGTGGACTTTCTATTTGTGCTATCACCTGCCTAATCACTGTCAGTAAATCCAATCAAATCAAGATCAGATTTTGCTTTATAGAAGATCCCATGTGTCCTTGTTCCCTGAACAAAGTTAAGGATCCTTTTGGCTGCTTTCCAATGGATCTCATGAGGCTGATCCATGTATCTAGAAGCCACACTTACTGCATAAGAAATATCAGGTCTAGTATGTGTCAGATACAACAAACATCCAATCAATTGCCTATACAGTGTATTGTTTACCATAGGTGAAGAATCAGCTTCTTCTAGCTTCACTCCTGAAAGGAAAGGAGTTTTTCTTGATTTGCAATCCTTCATTCTGAATTTGTTCAGAAAATACAAGGCATACTTCTACTGGTGCACCTTGATTCCAGCTTTGGTTTGAGCAATCTCAAGCCCCAAAAATTGACTTAAGAGCCCCAAATCTGTCATGGAGAAGGCTTGGTTCATTGCACCCTTTAAGGAAGCAATCTCATCCTTTGAGCTTCCTGTAATGAGGAGGTCATCAACATATAACACAATGATCATTATTGAACCATTAATTAACTTCAAATAGACATTTGGATCTGATTTTCACCGAACAAAATTCAGTGATAGCAAGAAGCTATCGATCTTGGCATACCAAGCCCTGGGGGCTTGCTTTAGCCCATACAATGACTTTCTCAACCTGCACACAAGAGAAGGGTTAGTAGCAAAACCTTGAGGCTGCTGCATATATATCTCTTCAGTGAGATCTCCATTCAGGAAGGCACATTTTACCTCCATGTGATGTACCTCCCATTGCTTTGAGGCTGCAATGGCTAGGGCTAGCCTGATGAAATCCATCTTTGCCACTGGGGAAAAGGTCTCATTGTAATCTATCCCATGAACCTATGAGTAGCCATTGGATACCAATCTATCCTTGTACTTCAGTGGTGAAACATCAGCAAAAAATTTGTTCTTGTAGACCCACTTACACTGAACTAACTTCCTCCTTGGGGGAAGATCCACTAGCTCCCATGTGTTGCTCTTCTGGAGTGAGCTGAACTCTTCCTTCATGGAAGCTTGCCATATTGGATCTCCTGCTGATTTTTCATATGTTTGAGGATCAGATTCCACCATCAAATATCATTTCTTAGCAAACATAGGATCCTTCATGCACAGACCATTCTCAAATTGAGATCTAGTCCTCCTTGGGTCATTGGGATCCCCAGCTAGCTCTCCTGCTGCATGTAGTGTCTTGGCTGACAATTTTGGTCTTGTAGGGATGTTAGGGTCTGCAATAAACTCATCACTATTAGACATATCAGAATCAGCATTTTCCACAAACTCTTTACTTACTTTCAGAGGTTCAGGTGGTGAAGAGGTTTCTCCAACTTCCACTGCTGCAAGGGGTTCTTCTTGAAACTGAACACACCTTTCGATGAAGGATTTGTTTGTGCTCAAATTTATCAGTTTGTACCCTTTTGAATCTTCAGAGTATCCAATAAATAGACACTCTTGGCTTTGGGGCTGCAAATCCTTTCTCTTTTCTGTTGGAATTCTAGCCCAAGCCCTTGAGCCAAAAATCCTGAAATGGGTCACATCTGGCTTGTGCCCACTCCATGCTTCAAAAGGAGTCATACCTTCAAGCTGTTTATGAGGCACCCTATTCTGGATATAGGCTGCACAGTTGATAGCTTCGGCCCAGTACTTTGGTGGCAAATTTTTGGCTTCCATCATGCATGTTGCCATCTCCTTCAGTGATCTGTTCTTCCTCTTAGAAACACCATTTTGTTGTGGTGTGTAAGGGATAGAATGCTGCATCTGAATACCTGCATATGTAGAATAATTAATAAAATTAGACTTGACATACTCACCACCATTGTCATATCTGAGGACCTTGAGTTTCCTCCCAGACTGGTTTTCAACCAAAGCCTTAAAGACTTTGAAGAGGCCAAAAACTTCAGACTTGTGTTTCAGGAAGTAAACCCAGCAATACCTGGAAAATTCATCAATGAAAGTCAATGCATATTTGGCCTAACTCATGGAAATATGAGGGAATGGGCCAGAAACATCATTGTGGATCAGCTCGAGGGGTGCAGAGGTTCTCTCATGACTAGCTCTCTCAAATTTGTGCTCTGGGTGTTTTCCTAGGATACAACCTTGGCAGACTCCTTTGGAAAATTTTATCTTGGGCAACCTTATGACCATCTCTTTTTCACTAAGATCAGAAAGATACTTGTAATTTAGGTGGCCAAATATTTCATGCCAAAGCTTGCTTGCTTCATTAGCATGATTCAAAAGAGCAGAGGGGTTTGAGTAGGGTAGGAAGTGTGAGAACATGTATACCTTTTGAGCATGATTCGCAACTCCTTTTACAATGACTTTACCACTTGAGATCTCTGTGATCTCAACTTCAATAGGGGAGAATATGACCTTCTTTGGAGACCCAGTGTGAGTCATCTGGTACACTGACAAGAGGTTGGAGGCAAGACCAGGAACATACAACACATTGTTGAACTGACCATGATCAAGATCAATCCTCCCTTTACCCAAACTTTCAGTGAGAGAGTCATCTCCTAGTACTATAGGTGGTCCTTTCGACATGTCAAGTGAGGAGAATGCCTCCTTCGTCGAAACCATGTGTCTTGAAGCTCCAGAATCAATGATAAAATTGGGTGAGCTTGATGTGCCAACAACCAATGCATGAACTCTCCCTCTGTCATCTGAAATTGATCCTCCTTCTCTCTTCTTTGAGCTATCTGGAAGGGAGATGCCATTCTTGTCCAGGAGTTGGGTCAGCATGTCTATTTGCTTCTTCATACAAGATCTTTCAGTGTGATTTCCCTTATCGCAGTATGTGCACTTGCTCATTTCTCCTTTGTTTTTCTTCTTCTGGTAGTTCTTCTTGGAACCATGTGGCTCCTCCGGAGACTGTTTCTTGTCTCTCTTTTGCTCAGGTGGATTTTTAGCTTTCTTTTTTCTTTTTGAATCCACCTTCGAATCTCCTGCAATTAGAGCTTGATATTTGGATGGTTTGATGGTGCCCATCATCACCAGCTTGTCTTGTCCTTGTGTGAGAGATTCCATGAAATCTGCAAGGCTAGGCATCTTCCAGGTTCGAGTTGTCAGTTTTGTGGCATAGAAGGTCGAAACAAACACTGAATAGTTAGGGCCAAGATTCGAGAGAATGGACAAGACCAGCTGATCATCCTTCTTTTTGATCCCACACTGTTTAAGCTAAAAAACAAGTGCTTTGAACTTGGAGAAATAGAGTTGCACAGATTCAAAGCTATTTGGACTCAGGGAAATCAGCTCATTTTTGATTTGATGTCCCCTCATCTCATCTGTCTTTCCAAAAAGATCAGTAAGATTCTCCCATACTTCATTTGGTGATGTCAATCCATCAAGATGTAAAAGGAGGTCTCTGGAAATAATCAGACACAAGAGACCATAGGCCTCATCCCTCCTGTTGTGCCATTTAATCTTCTCTGTAGTTGCATTGGGCTCTGCTTCTTTTTCCATTGTCACCCTGTAGAGGCCTTTCACTCTCAACAGTATCTCCATCTCTGCTTTCCATTCAAAAAAATTGAAGGGAGTCAAGATGATCTTCTGAGATTGATCCATAGCTCAGAAATTTGTCCCGGCTATCAGTAGAAGGCTCCCAGTCACTGATGTCGAAACTGCAAAACAATTTTGAAGGAGAGAAATCAATCTACAATGGATTTGATACCATGTGGAAATTGAACCCAGTGATAGATTAATTTTACTCACAACAATTATCAATTGAACATGCAAAATCACTCACAAAAGAGATTGAATAATGAGCTGAACACTAAACTGTATTAAATAAGTGTACAATAGCCAACCCTGTAACATAATAGGTTGCATAATTAAATAATTACATAAGGGATTTGAATGCATGAGGAGCAATTCGAATCTAGCATAAAGCAGGCTTACTAAAATTAAGCAAATCCCCCATAGGTGCAAAAAGCTGATCCCAAATCAGTCATGGAGCTCACGAATTGGAAAAAGCACTTAGGCAAGCTAAAGAGTGATGGAATGAAAACTCATATATGCTTTTACAAGGAGAAAAGAGTGGAGGATGTGTAGGACAAAAAACTAGTCAACCTTTTCCATTTGCCTTAAAACACTGAAAAAGAAGGGAATAAAGCAGAAAAAGCAGAAGGGTGCTTAGGAGGCCAGGAATAAAGCAGATTTGATTCATTGAGGTTTCCCAAGCACTACATGAGTCAAATAAGGCAAGTTGACCAGTATGGATAGGTAAATGACAACTTGCACAAGGTGGGACACATGAACTAGGAAAATAAGACAAAAATAATGAAATTAATGTCTAAGGTAGCTAACTATGGGTTGATTATTCTAACAAAAGAGGATGATGATACTTGGTAAGAACTTTCAAACCAAGCCATTGGGGGAGTATGACACAACCACTCTCAGAATCCCTTATAGGTTTATAGCATTAATGCTGAAAATGGTTTTTGGGAGAGCCCATGGTAAGAGTTTCAAGTTGGGTTGGGTTCCCATTATTTTTCATGTATCCACCCAAGGGATTGTATTCAACTGGGCCAACATTGTGTCCAACAGTCTCTCAGCTTGCATTTCTTCAACTCTGGGAGGGGTGTCTCAGAAGAAGTCTAAGTTCTATATGAGCTCCATATTAATAGATTGTATACTATGCACCTAGACATTTCCAGCTCTAAGGTACATGTGGGACAGGGAGAAAACCCCTATGTACATAGCCTACGAGATGTTGTGGGCACACAAATATTACAGCCATTATAATGAAATTTGTGAACATTTTATTATGCCTTTATATACTTTGATCTTCCTAACAGAATGCAATTGTATGTCTGAGGAGGCATTTAAAGTCATCGAGGAGTATGCAAATTATTATTTGACTGAGGATGGGATGCAACTTAGGAGGTATGGTTGCTCTAGGGTACCTTCCTTGCTCCCCAAGTATGCCACTGATTTTGTGGTGCATAAAGAACTAGTCAGGCAAGTTTACCTAAATGGTGTAGGGAGTTTTCTGTTTGAACACAAGAAGGTAGCTTATCCTCCCATACCTTTCAAGTTGGGAAGCTATAAATTCTCAAAGGTTAAACTAACTACTAATTTTGTACAAGAATTGGAGCACTTTCAATTTTGGGAGATGAACTTCTAGAGAAATAATTCCCAAAAGAAAGTTGCAGAACATTGCAAGGAGGCAAATGTTCACTTTGAATATACAAACTATTGGGACAAAGATGAAGAAATTTTTAGGAATGCAAGGAACATGACTACATTGAAGAGAAGATTCAAACAAAAGATCACCACTAAAGGCGGTAAGGGCCAAACTGAACAGAAGAAAGCTGATGAAGAGGAGTCTAGGAAAAGAGAAGAGGATGCTAGGAGGCTAGCACAAGAGGCTAGCATAGGAGGTTGAGAGTTGGATCAAGAGTGAAGAAGAAGAATGAACCAGCTACAGGTGTCTATTGAAGAGGAAAGATGCAAAATCTTGCAGGTAGATAATAGATTGGAGGAAATTTTGGAGACTACCTCGTATTTTGTAGATAGGTCTTAGGACATTGTGGAAGTCCTGACGGGAAGTATGGGAAGGATGGAAGCCAATGAAGAAATTCCTGTAGATTTACCAGCCAAAGATCAACAAAGCTTAAAGCAGGACTATGAATTGTTAGAGTTTGCAATAAATACAACAGAATAGTTCAAAAATGCTTTGAAGAAAACAAGAGGAGCTTGTACTGAATATTGCAGAAGAGTGCTGATCACCTACAACAGATGGCAAGTTGCTGCTAAACAAGGATTAGATACATTACCAGAGCATGAGCTGTTCACAAAAATGCTACAGAGTAGATATCAAGAGGATGAGCAAAGGATTTAGGAAGTCAAGGTCCTGGATGAGCAGATCCTGAAGAATGAAGTAGCTCATTTAGTAGTCAGTGTTCAGTTACTTGAGGATCAGTTACGCTTAATCTCAACAAGAATTGAAGTGGTTAAAAATTAGGCTACAAAATTTGAGATCAACATTCATTTTCTGGAGGCTTCAGAATTTGAGAGCATAGCAGTGGAGGCCCAAGCAATGAAAAAGTTCTTAAATGATCAAGTGGGGTCCTCCACTTAAAAGTGATTTATTAAGTTTGTTTTAAATGTAATATATTGTAAAATGTATGAGCACTCACTATAGGAAAATTTTTGGAGTTGAAACGTTGGGGAAGCTGAAGAGTCATTTGGGGTAGCCCAAAAGTTTTTCCTTTTGTATAAGTATACGAGAGTTAGATAGAGACAAGGACTTTTTCCTAGTTAGACTTGTGAGAACATGTTGTAAGAGGAAATATTTTGTTTTACAATAGATAATTACAATTTTGCCTGTTGGAGAAAGATTTGGTTGAATGTTCCAATGCTGTGAAATGGATGTTGTTGAAGGGGAAATATTTTGTTTTCATCCTTTTTTCCATTAACTGTGAGATCTTTCTAACTTGTTGAACCTATGTTCTTGTATGAATGCTCTCTGGTTTATTTTATGAAAATTTCCACTATGAGTAATGAATGCTGTTCATAAACAATTGGCTATCTGGTTGTCCAAATATCTTTAAATGTTCATGTGTTTTGAAAGAAGTATCAGCTATCTGTGATTGTTCATAATGCATGTACAAAATACATTACTCATTAATGAATGATAATGTTCCTCCCTAGGGATAGGTTAGGTAGTTAGTTTTAATTTCTTGCTGTGTGTGATTTAGATGCGAGAGAGTTTAAGATGAGAGGTAAGAACCTGCACATCACATTGTGACCACTCCTCGTACTCTTGATCAATCTAAATTTTAGATAGGCACTTGCATCTCACACTTAAAACTAAAAACACAAAAATATACACAGTGGATCGGGCCGCAACCAGTAAAACATTTTATTTTTGTTACTTGACCTAGGGTAGCTATACCATAAACCATATGGATTCCCCATACCAAACAGTCACAGGCTAGTTGGGAACATTGACTGGGGAGAATCCCTTGCTGTTGTCTCTTGTGATTTTCCAGGCCTCAATAGTTTATGGTGCTAGAAGGATCGCCGCCAGTGCATGGCTGGACAAGGAAAACCGTCTCCTCGAAATTACTCCACCAGTGAGAGTTCAGAAAGAAGTTTGTTTCCCAATCCAATTCCTGAAGAGAAGTGGAAAGAACACTTGTTTTCTATTGATAATGAAGTTGTTAATGATCTGAGAATACACATTAGGGCTTATGTGAAGAATATAGGAGGATTACCGATTATCCCCGATTTACCGAGAAGAGAGCATAAGAAAAAAGACCGCCCCATATTGGAAGACTCAGTTTTGGTTGGAGATTTGGAAGAATTGGTAGAAACAACCTTACAGGAAGTTGTTCAACCTTTGAATCAAGTAGGCCTAGATACACCTTGTTGTTAACCTATTCATACTCCTATTCATTCACCACCTCACTCTCCACCTAGACTCATGGTAGGCATAAACTCTAATCAGCCACCCGACCCACCAAATCCACCACCTGCTTGGAAAGCCAGATCACCTTTAGACCTAACACCTCCTTTGCATGACTTACCTCAGGATTTTGAGAAGATGTTGCCCAAGTTTGACCCAAGTGAGAATATTTTAGTAGATGACCATTTGCAAAGTTTCTACTTGGCCATACAAGGATTAATGGCTGGAGAACATGAAGATATAGTCTGCAGACTTTTTCCACATACCCTTAAAGGAGCAGCAGCTTCATCATATTTTGGTTTGCCTACAAACTCAATCCTAGATTGGCATACTTTTGAAAGGATATTCAGAAGAAAATATGTAGCCCAGAAGACTCATGCAGCTGTCATGAAAGGACTGTGCACTTTAAAGAAAGAGAAAAAAGAAAAGGTGCATATTTTTACCCAAAGGTTTGCTGCTTATCTTAAGAATTTCTCTGTAGCTGATAAGCCCTCTGATAAAGTTATGATTGAGTATTATACTTCAGCTTTAGGGCCTAATTTGGCCATGTTTGCAAAGGATCACGTTAAACCTATGTTATCAGAGACTTATGAGGAGGCTGAGAGAGTAGCAGTTGAAAAAGAAATCATAGAAGATTATCCCGAGTAGTCAGGAGAGAAAATTTTTGGGAAGAAAGCCTTATTACTATCTAAGCCTAAAGAGGAGCAATCACACGATTTTGAAGGAATGTTAAAGATGATGTAGAAACTTTCTAATAGGATAATAGATTTAGAAAAGGAAAAGGAAGCTTAGAAAACATATAAGCCTTACTACAAGAGAAGAGAGGATAACACTTAGTCTAAACCTCTTCCACACAGTCCTGCATCAATGAACTTAACGGAGGTGGGTATGGATAACTTTTGCACTTTCCACCAGCAGCCCCATTTTGAAATTTTTTTTCCTCAATGGATAAATTCAATGACATTAGTGATGAATTAGCTGCTAGATTCAAAATTAACAGAAGCTAATGATGAAGAAGAAAAGGGTGGTAAATCCACATAAAAGCAAGAGGATGATGCCATGGTTTTATGGGACTGTGTCTTGATTTTTGATATAGAAGAAGGTAATCTGAAACATGAGGAGATATCGAAAACAATTTTGACAACAAGAATCTAGGATCAAGTGAATAAAGACAATTCAATACTCCCAAAGATCAAGAAATTGCAAGAGAATGTAAAGAAACTACAGAAGAAAAACATAGATGATAAAATTTTTGAACTTGCTATTAGCAATCAAGATCTGAAACAAGTCAGCATGCCTGCTAAGCCTATTGAAGAAAATATGGGTAATGCCAAAGAAAATCTCAAAACACCTGAAGTACTAGAGGAAGAACTTCCCACAAACAACCAACCTGTAGAAGAGATTGTTGAAGCAAGTGTGGGAGGTAAGACTAGGTTTAAAACCCCACCTTTCCTCTTGACTTTGGCGATTTTAAACCATAATGTGCACAATTGTCTAGTAGAATCTGGATCATCAGTAAATGTTATGCCACTTGTAGTCTGCAAAAATATTAATGGACAACCTAAACCTACTACTTGGGAGGTTACTCAATTAGACAAGACCAATGTGAAAGTAGTCCGGGAAATGGAGGATGTCTTGATTCGATTATGTGCAAATGAAAAGATCTGTCCGTACATTGATATTGTGGTAGTATACATACTTGATGGTTATGGACTTATTTTGAATCGATACTGGTCAGCAAGACTAAAGGGGTATTTTTCTTCAGATTGGTCACATTTGTGGTTGCCTCAGAAGGGAAGCCCAAATTAGATTAAAATATTAAGAGAGCCCTAGATGAAACACAATGTCATGCAATTGGAAGAAAAAAGTGAATCAGTGAATTCTATATTGGGAAATTATCTGATTGAATTTGAACCGTGAAACTTTGCATCAGAAGAAGCCAGCAACATATTAGACACCCAGCTCGATCTCCTTCAGTGTTCACGGGCTGATAAGATTGATTGTAAAATAGTAGATGTAATGTTTGTTTCAAGTACAGTAGAATTAGATAATGGTTAGGTTTTTTATTTTCTGGTCAAGCCTAGCCCCTTAACTTACAAATTGTTAGATTTATAGGGGTGGGCAGGGAACTGACTTGTTAGTGGTTTAGTTCTCAAATTTAATTTTTTTTGTTGATTACCTTGTACATAAATAAATTGAGTTGGTTGTTTATTTTGGATTTGCTTTATTCCTGTTTTGTTTTAGTTTAGATTTTGTTTGATTTCAATTAAAAGAAGAAAACTTTTTCTTGCATGGATAACATCAGAGTTTTGGATGAACTAAATCCTTGATTATAAGACTGTGCATTATTGTTTTATCTGATATAATTTCTTCTAGTTTAGCAGTTTTCCTAAATGTCTATGAACACATTGAAGTCCTGCTTAATCCCTGTAAAATAACTCAAGATCAAAAGGTCTGGAATATTATTTTGAGGCTCCATCCATCTCACACTTAAAAATGTCCTAGGGGGTGACAGCAAAAGACCCATGGAAAGGAAGTAGGGTAAACAATATATTATATATAAATAATCCCATGCCAAGAATTGAAGGCCAAAAGTCTAATAAGAGTCAAAACTCGTAAGAAAAAAATATGTATAAAAAAAAGTATTGAATCATATAAGTACAAAATTGCCAAAAGTTCTTCTCTGTCTGTGAGCTGAAAATTAAATACATATCTCACACAAAAAGACACTATGGATAGAGGAGCCTGAATATAAAAATTCAGAAAGAAAGGCACGAGGAGGACTCAAAAGGACAAAAAAGTGCAAAATGGCATGGGAATGAGGAACAAATGAATATTTCTATTTACCATATGTTACAATCCAGTGGTGTCTAAGCTGGAAGCTACTCAAAGACAGAGGTAAAAAATGAAACTCAAATCCTTGGCCTCAAAAGAGTTATCTTGACTTTGAAGTCTTGGATTCCATTTTCATAAAATTGGACTATCATCGATGATTGAAAGTACATATATTTTCCATTTGGGAAATCCAAACATCTAGAAAAATTCAATAGGTTGGTTTTATTGTTAAAACAGTCTGTTACTTAAGGAAGAAATGGTCTAGAGATTTGGGTTCACCAGGTAGTTGCCAATTGTTGTAGCTGCAATGTTTTCCCAAATTTCTAAAAATTTTGGACCCTCCTTCTAAAATTTTGTCTTGCTTAGATTTATTGAAATCACTTAACTATGCCATGAGTTGATCTTTTGAGGTTGATTATTGAATGAATATATTTGTCTGTTGAGGCTAATAATTTGAACTTGAGTTTTGATTTATGGATGTTTTCCTATTTTCACTGTCGGAAGTTGTTTGAACTATGAATCGGGGCCGTAGTCATCTACGCAGTCACCGTTGCAGAAGCTCAATAACGAATGGCCCGATCCAAAGCTGTGTTGTTCGTCAATGTGTTTTTTCATTTTATATTCATGTCGGCATTTTTTGTCTCATCACCATTGAAGCATAAGTCCTTTGTATGGCCACTGTTTTGGATGGTAGATTGCGAGCACTCTGATGGAAGTCATTATTTTTGCCGATTCCGCAGTTTCCTTTTGAAATGATTTTACTCTTTTCTCTATCGAAACTGAGTTGGAATTTTGATCAAGGAATTAGTCTTTGTTTGTTCCGATCGCTAATGGTTTCATTTTTTGTGGAAGCCGTAGTCTATTTGTGTTCCATCGTTGCGGCTCCGGAGCGGACTAATCATACACCATATAGCTTTTCCTTTTGCCGATGTTTTTGTTTTGATTTTTGCCAATGTTTCGCTTGATTTTCGCCAACGGTTTGTTCTAGTTTTTTCTAATTTTGACTAGTCTGCAGAACTTTTGGTCCATATAACTTCCGTCGTTGTGGCTCTCTAGCATAATAGTCATCCGATGCTATAGCGATTTCAAGGTCCGATACTACGAGGTTAGTGTTTTATTTCGCCATTTTTATTGTGCCTCGGAACTCCTAGTCCATCCATCGCCTGCCATTGCGGCTCATTAGCAGGACAATTGCTGATGCCTTATTTGTTCCGCTGCCTGATATAAACGTTTTTCCATCGACTGTTATTCACCAAGGTCTATATATATGGGATGGGTTATTATTTTATTGTTATCCTTATGAACTTGTGCTTACCTTGTACCTGTCGAGTTGAACTGTGCGTTTGTGTCTAGCTGTCGGGATCTCGTTCGTGGGTGGCGTCTTTGTGGAGCTTTCAGATTTCCCTTGTCGATTGCCGCTAGCTTGTCTACCAGGTAGGCCAACCATGGTTACCCTTATTTTGAGTTTATGAGTCGGTTTTGGAACTAGGGTTTTGTCCTTTGGTTATGCTTTCCCGCTGTTGGGTAGATGGTCATATATGTCTGGGTTTGTATCCTCTCGGCATATCGTGTGGTTCAGTTTGACAGTTTCACAGGAGGGGGGTTTTCTTTTATTGAATTGTTTTGCAAGCTGTTATGGGGGTTCGAACCTAGTCCGAATGTTTAGGAAGTTGGTGCAGACAAGCGTTACACTGTGTGCACCAGTTTTTTTGGGTTTAATTATGGCCATCCAGGGAAGGGAGGTTTCATTTATTTTCACCATAGGCATTTAACCTAGTTTTGTTTGGGATGCTGGAGGTTTTAAGCTTTGATTATTTTGGTTTCCCGCGTGTTCGGGATAGGGTCACATTTTCAAAGATGAGCCTCATTGATGGGATTTTTGCTTGAGCGAGGAGTTAGAATGCATTCTGATAACACCTCTAACTTGAAGAGTATTGAAGGAAACATGGTGGAGAAAAATGAGGGTTACATGAACTTTGGTTAAAGAATAACAATGTGAATATATGATAAAACGTCGCATAAAAGATAAAATTATCTCATAATCCGATGGTATAGAACAAAAGAGGTGAAAATCAATGGTTTAGAATAGATTCGCTCTATGGAGATGCACGGGAGATAAGGATAGGTGGAGATAATTAACAAAGCACGAGGATCGACGGTTGTGGGACCAAATCAGTAAAATCTATGGTTGATAAGAAGTCCACTCCATAAAGATGCACATTGTTAAAAACAAGAAGGCCCAGCGGAATGTGTACGTGCAAGTTAATCCAATGCCTTACACATAAAGTGAGTATTCATCAATGGTTTTCATTAGCTTAGGAGGATAAAGTTATGTGGCAGTTGAAGTGGAAAGGCGGTATCAGAATAAAAACCATGATACACATGGCGGCTCACAGTACATTCTGCGGAGAAAATTGGCTTAAGGAAAACTACTAAAGGGAGCCTCTGGAATAGAACTTTATATAAGGTGAAGTTCACTTAATTTTGAAAAAGTATTTTTTTTATTTTGCATGCTGGGATGAGTGAAAGGGACAACCCACTATCCTTTTGTAGTCAACTTCGCATACATACAGTTACAGTCAAAGGTAAGCTTTGAACACTTGATCTTTTTTTATAGAATTATCCTCGTTTTATGTTATGGAGAAAGAGAAAGGGTTAGAAGGTCTTAACTGGGTCCCGGATGAAAGAGAGGATTTCATGGTTGATAGAGACAAAGCTGTATATGACCTATTTCTATCGATTGGAAATGTATCAGTTACTAAGGAAAGATTGTGGCAGTATACTTTACAGGGAAATGACATTTTGAATTCCTGCAAGTCCTTTCTGTATTATTTCACCATTGAGCAGACCTTACCCTTTCCTGAATTTTCTGAATGGTGTGCAAGTAATTACTCACCTTCTGAGAGAGTCATTATGAGTCGTTCCATGTCCAAGATATTGTGTAGGATTGATGCAAAAGCTATTCGTGCATTCCTTAATTTTCCTGATAATTACCCTGACACCGGTGAGTCTATGAATGAGTCTATTTTAGCTGAAGTATACAAAGGTTGTAAAACTGCAATTCGATGTGAATTTTTGTCTAGTATTCTTAATGAAGGTCACTCATTAGAGGGTCTCTTTTTGCCATACCGTAATCACATTTTCAAAGAGGAAGTCTAATTGGTTGTATCTTTGGTTTGCCAAATTTTAGGTCTAGATAATGACATTCATGTCAATGAGGTTGTCTTGGGTTTCTTATTGAAAATTAGTTCAATTAGTCTTGAGTCTGAGTTCCATCCAGTCCATTTCTTCAGTTTGGATGAATATTTAGTGAAGGGCATTCATATCCAATTAGTTGAGTTCCCAAAGGTCAGGTTTTTCAAATACCAATCATATTTGTTGAACATGTTGTTATGTTCAAACGTAACTGAATTACAATTCTTGACTACTATATTTTCTTCGGATCTGTCGAAGCAAATCAATATGTTCAAATTCATGAATTCCATAATGTCAGAGATATACAAGTTGTTGTTTGATGAGGTATTGCCCAGAGTGTTTGAAGAAATGAAGGTTATGATGCAATCGTCACCAGAAGATAGGATTGGGGATTGGTTTTTGTATAAAAACTTCACCGTTTTAAGAGTGTATGGTTTCACCGAAGAGCCATACAGGCTCCCTGCTTTCCTTACCCCTAGAATATTTACACTTGAATACATGAGACAAATATTATATGCAGAAGAGGAGCATTTTGGAGCCTTCAAGAAGTCCTCCAATATCAAATTTCCCCTTAAAGTTGGTTAATTCATCTTTAAAAACAAAGGTTCCTTGGTGATTGTCAAAAAATTATTGGAAAACATGGATTTTGAAAAAGAACAGAAGGTCAATTATGATCCATATCATATAATTTCTCAAAGGAAACAAGCAAATAAGAAAAAACCTTTTGATCATCAATTTGTTGAGGGATTGGGGGAAATAGACAATTTGTCTCATTTTGTGGAAAATCCAGGAAGCAATGAAAGTATAAGTAGTGGGTCAATTACACCGTCTCAAGTGCTAGAAAGTTCTAATGTTTTAGTTAAAAGAAGTTTTTCTAAGGTTGAAAATATGGAAATAGATGAAGACAGTTCGCGTAAGAAGACCAAAACATCTCAAGATGGTAAAATTTCAAGTCAAATAGTTTCAGAGCAGTTGAAAAAAGTAGTTTTGATTCCTAAGAAGTCAGTGCAAATGAACAAGTTTTCTTTTAAAAGTGAAAATAATGCAGAGTCCAGTTCAGTTTTTAAATCTAAAGCAAAGTTCATGATAAGCTATGTAGAAAAGTAGATGCAGTCCTTAGAAGAGACTAAGAATCTACTCCCATGAGTGAGAAGTCTAGGCAACCCAAAGACGTCATTGATTTCCACTCAGGATGTAGAGAGGAACACTTTAAAATTAGCTATGGTAAGTGACAAAAAAGTGGCCAAGATGGAGGTAATATTCGATAAAATCAGTGTACCTGACAAAATACAGCTTCACAAACAAACAGGGGATATAATTTATTCAGATTTGTTACATGCCATGATGAAAATTAACAAGTTGCAAGTTTTAGTAGATAAGTTGGAGGTCCAGTTGAAACACGAAAAAGTTGAGAACAAGGCGAATTCAATTCAAATAAAGAAGCCGCAGGCAGATGTCATAAGCTCGGGGGATGAACTAGGAAACACACAAGCCATCAGAAGACTTTTGGAAGAAAAAGATAATGCCCTTTAGGTATTAAAGAAGAAGTTGAAAATTCCAAGTTCTGAACATGTTCAGTGATCAGAGTTGTTGGCATTGCAAGAGGAGAAAGATAAAATTCATCAAGAAATGATAGAGTACAAAGGCAAAACCGTGAAGCTGCAAGAAGAAAAGAATAAATGGGAAACATAGTGAACTAAGTTAATGACACAAATTTCACAGTTAAAGAAAGATAAAAATGATGAGAAAGAGATTATCGAAGAATTACTGAGCCAGACTCCTACTGATGGAGATTTGTCCATTGTAAATATCGAAAAGCCTTTAAGTGATTTTTCTGCTGATGATTTGCTAGTACCCATGTCACAAGTAAGCTTGAAGGATGTAGAGATAAGGGAATCAAAAGAAGAAAATGAGAAGATCAAATTTGAATTGACTAAAATGGTTGAAAACAAGAATAACATATTACATGACAAAGGTCAATTGCAAAAGAAGTTTAATGAATTAAAAGAAAGGAATACAGGAAAGAGGCCTCTTCAAGGAGCCAAGCATATAATCTGGGATACATTGTCTCTAGAGGTTACTAAGTTTAGACATTATTTGAATTTCATTGATGACCAAAGTGCATTGGTTAATTTAGCCAATCAGAGATTAAATATAGTAAATGAGACCATGGAGAGGAAGCCCCTAAGTACATCTCATAATGCATTGGATTTCTTGAATTCATTAACTTATAAAAAATTACAGGATATAGGAATCAAAGACAAAGTGGCTATTGTGCTGTGGTCAAAAAGATTCATTCAGAAACATCGTCTTATGAAGGTAGTACAAGATAAGGAGGATGAGATGACTTCACATATTAATGATTTCAGGCATGCTTTTAAAGAATTGTTTGAAGATGGCCTTCCCTCTTTCTGGGATGAAGAAGGAAGACTTTTTTCTCAAGAACATTATCATATACTACTAGTACAAAGCCGTATGGATCATTCCAAGTTTGATGACTTGGTAAAAGGACTGTCTGGGAAAGTCATCGTGGACAAGTTGACAAAAGACTTCGAAATATTGCAGAAATTTCTGATTGTCAGAGGAGGGCTGCCCACTATGTCTTATGAGACCTATATGGATTTGGAGGTGTCTATCCGATAAATGACTGAGTACGACATCCCAAGCACAGAACAACAAAGAACTATGGAAAGATTAGGAAAGACAAAGTATATTCTTCATCCGTGAAAATAGGTGTTGCGTGCTATGGAGCTGCTTTTTCGAGCCGTGCTGTGACCAAGTCGATTTTAATTAAATGATCTGTTATCAGGATCAAATCATGCAGTTTAGTCCTAGTTGTTAGGGATACGGTTACAAAGACTTTGATTAAACAGATTATTCAGTTATTAAATCTTCTTGGGAAGAAATCATTTCTGTATATATTTGCATTTACTTGATGTATTGGGGGTTGGAACATGTATGTTGGATCAATGTTTTTGAGGAAAGATAATTTTTTGAAATAACAAAGTTGAATGCATGTGGGTTATCAGAGATTCCTATGCTGTTTACATTACAGTCTGTACTTTTGTTTCCTATGTGATTGTTTTTCCCAGTGTTCACATTCGATTTTGTTTTCCTCATATCTGAAACGTAGTGTTGAATGGTTAGAATTCATACTTGTTGTGCTATGACTATTGCTTCAGATATTTTATAAATGTTTCTGCTAAATTTAATATGGAATTCATCTTATGATGCTCTATATTGATGGACTGTTCATATTTCTTCCTTTTCCACCTGAACTCAATGAACGACTGTAATTAAGTGGTTATCTTGCCTTTGATGAAATCTCATGCATACGACCTTGTGATATCTTTATGTATTTTGACTCCATTGACCAATGATTATGTGTATCGTTTAAACCATCTATATGATGTTTAAGTGTTGGTTTTTATATCTGGTCTTGTTAAATTTATATTTGAGAGATCCCTCTCTGGAAAGGAAAACCAGTTTCTTTTTGAAGTGGTTTTTGCTGTTACCTTTGGGATTTACCTTTTGAAACCTGGGTACATTTTGAGTGTTAATATATTGGTGCCGTTGCTAGGAACGAAAGTGCAAATCTTCCCTGGGAAGAACGACAGAGTTTTAAAGATCAAGAAAATATTTCTATGGGAAAACATGAATTTTTTCCAGTAGAGAAGGTTGTATATTTTCCCTGGTGATTCCATTGTAAAATTTTTCAAAATTTAAAGTCATTCTGGCTTCGAGAAGAGATACACGAGGTAATTCTGACACTGAAATTTTAAAGAGTTTGGAAGATCCAGAAAAGTTGTTTAAGAAAAATGGTAAAGAAAAAATAGATTTTTCTTTGTTTGGTGCATCATCTTCTCATGATTCTCATAGTATTTTTAATCATGAATGGGAAGTTAATGTTGGAAAGGGTTTGTTGAAATCTAAGTCTGAATCTGATCTTAAGAATACTAAATTTAACCCCCGTAGATTATAATCTTATTTGCTAGATTCCCTTTGGAGAGATTTACAACAGTTTGCAAAAGTTGAAACACTTGTTGTTCAAAACACTCAAAATTCCTCAGTTCCTTTGAACCCACCTAGATCAATGGCAGCCAGATTTGCTCCCTTGCGTTTTCCTGCTTTATTGCACGACCTTCCCCAAAATTATTCCCAAATAATTTCCTTATTTGATGGAGAAAGAGACATAACCGCAAAACAACATGTGGCTAAATTTGAATATTTTGTTGACTTGGAGGAAGTCGATTATGTAGATGTTAAAATGCGGTTATTTTCTCAAAGTTTATCAGGTGAAGTGAAGAAATGGTTTAAAGACTTTCCAGATGGATCTATATTGAATTTCCAAGCTTTCCAAAATGCATTCCTAGAGAGATGGGATGACAAACAAAATCCTTTACAGCTTTTGTCCCAGTATACTAGTCTCAAAAAGAGGGGTTTTGAATCTGTTCATGAATTTTCAAGTAGGTTTATGAGGGTTTATAATTCTATTCTAGAAGATATAAAACCTTCTACAGCTGTTGCTAAACTTCATTATGCTGGAGCCTTTGATAATGACTTTGCATTTTCATTTAGAGAAAGAAAATCAGCAACTCTTGCCACAATGTTTATAGATGCTTTAGAGGTAGAGGCGAATATGACGGCAAGTGGAAAAATGAAACACAGAGACATCGATAGGAGGAAAAAAGAATAAAATATGCCTTCTACTTCTTCTTCTACCACTGATATTAATTTTTAAATGATGTTGAAGACAATGGAGAAGTTGATGGACAGGTTGATTATGAATAATAGGGCGTTCAATAGAGAACAAGCTGATCCCCAAATCAGGAATCTGAATTTTAGAAGACCAAATCCTCCTATACCTCCACAAAATAGGTAGAGAGACATGAGAAACCCAAGAAATCAGGAAGAATAGCAAATTCGACCACCATTCCCTGAGAATTATGTTGCTGATGAAGAAGATCCTACCGGAAATGAAATCCATCTTTTTGGAGAACTAGATTTAGAGATATATCTTACTGAAGAAGAGCATAGCATGTTTGCACAGGAGGATGGAAATGAAGAATTTGAGAGGGAGACGAAACAATATCAGAGGGGTTACCTGCATGCTATGGATGACGTACAGAGGAAGATTAGATTGAGAAATAGAGAAATTCTTATAAATAAAGGGAGGGTAAATCCAAATCAGCCTTCCACTAGTTCTTTAAATATAGAAAAGGGAAAATCAATACAAAAATAATCTGTTGTAAATAAGGAAGTTGAGAATGAGATACAAAAAACAAAGGAATGAAGCAAGTAGCACCAATTGATGTAGAAAAAGTCAATTCTAGTTTCAATTTGCAGAATGAGCTTTCCAAGTTGAAAATTTATTTTCCATTTAATGAGTTGTTGAGTAACAATGAATATAGAAATACCATAACAAAAATGGTCATAGGTCAAGGAGAATGGCAATCTAATATTTTGGAATTGAATGATGATATTCCTACTATTTCATTTGGGTCAAAAGTTGAAAATATAGAAAATGAAGAAGTTCCTCCTTTTTATTTGAGTTTGAATGTGCATGATATGGTGGTCCATAATGCTATGCTAGATTTAGGTGCATCACACAATTTAATGCCAAAAGGAGTAGTTGAAAGTCTGGGACTGGAAGTGACAAGAACACATAAAGATTTGTATTCTTTTGATTCCAGGAGAGTGAAATGTCTTGGTTTGATTAAGGATATGGTAGTAACTCTGAATAAATTACCATATAAAACAATAGTAATGGATGTGGTAGTAGCAGATATCCCACCTAAGTTTGGAGTATTGTTATCGAGATCTTGGACTTCAAAGTTGAAGGGTAGCTTAAAAATGGATATGTCATATGCTACTATTCCTGTTCAAGATGGGAGTAAGAGGTTGTATAGCGAGAAAATAACTCCCTATGTAGTGAGTAGTCAAAATAAACATGAAGTTCATTATGTATATGCTGTTGATACTGATTTGGGGTCTTCCATTTTCTTTAATGATAATGTCCCATGTGATTTGGAAGCTACATTGTAGATGAAGCCTCAGGAAAATAAAAAGGAAGAGGTGATGGAACAAGATGCTTTGGAAGCAAAGCAAAAAAGAGAAGGTTTGTGGACTATGTATTTTGATGGATCTGTGGCAAAAATAGGCGCTGGAGCTAGTGTGTATATAATTTCTCCTATCAGGGATTTTAAAGATTTATCATATAAATTAACATTTGAATGCAAAAATAATGTAGCTGAATATGAAGCTTTATTACTTGGATTGCATGCTTTGAAAGATTTGGGAGTGCAGAGGATAAAAGTTTTGGGGGATTGGGAACTGGTGATAAATCAGGTGAATGATAGTTATCAAACCAAGCATCCCTGAATGAGGGCCTATAGGAATGAAGTATGGGATATGATTGGTAAATTTTTTACAGAGCATACGATTCAGGTGGATTCCAGACATGAAAATACTGTAGTAGATTCTTTGGCAATAGTTGCTGGAAAATTTTAAACCCCTATTGCTGGTCAGAAAGAATATCAAGTGGACATTGTGAATAGACCACCTATTCCCGATAATTCTAAATATTGGTAGGTGTTTGAAAATGACATGCAGATAAGAAGGTTTTTAGAATTATCAGGAGAGTTTGTAAATACTCATATTGATGCCGAAAATGACAACGGTGAAAATTTCCAGGATGATGAAGAGCCTGGAAAAGAAAAGGATGGTGCTGAAAAATTAAAGGGAACCTTAGGAGGAAAATATATTATTCAATTGAAAAATAATTTTATACCAAGAGGTTTGATTCCTTTGGAAATTTTTTTTTATTAGAATGATGTTGCTAAGAATCCCAAAGTGAAGCTTGTTGAAAATGCTGTTGAAGATAGGAATATTGGTACCGAGGAAAATCCGAAGATTATAAAACTATCCAGAAATTTTCCTGTAAAAGAAAAAGAAGAGTATGTGAATTTAATGAAGAAGTATACCGATGTATTTGCTTGGAGCTATGAAGATCTTAAAGAGTATGATACATCTATAATAAAACATACAATTCCTATAAAACCTGGGGAGAAGCCTTTTAGGAAAAAACTTAGAAGAATAAATCCTAAATTGCTACCAATTATTGAGAAGGAAATTAAAAAATTATTTGACACCAAAATCATCGTGACTCTAAGATTTTCAAAATGGGTTGCAAATTTAGTTCCTGTTAGGAAAAAGAATGGAGAAATAAGACTGTGTATATACTTCCAGAATTTGAATAAAGTTTCTATGAAGGACAATTATCCCTTGCCAAAGATGGATCATATATTGCAGAAGGTAGTTGGAGCTGAAAGAATTTCGATGATGGACGGTTTTTCTGGTTACAATCAGATTAAAGTACTACTTGAAGATTATGAGAAAACTACCTTTACTACACCTTGGGGCACTTTTATGTATGCAAAGATGCCTTTTGTCTTAATGAATGCAGGAGCTACTTTCCAGCGGGCCATGGACATTGCTTTTGCAGGAGAAATTGGAAAATTTGTGGTAATTTACATGGATGACATCACAGTTTATTCAAGATCTGACAGGGAACACATTCATCATTTAGAAAAGAATTTCATGAAGTGCAGGAAGTTCGGTATATCATTGAACCCAAATAAGTCCAATTTTGCATTGGAAGAAGGAAAATTGTTGGGTCATATAATATCTAAAGATAGAATAAAAATTGATCCTGAAAGGGTGAGTGCAATTTTAAAGGTAGGAGAACCCAGGAGTAAAAAAGAAATGCAATCATTTTTGGGACAGGTGAATTTTTGAAGAAGGTTTGTGCCTAGTTTTGCTGAAATCTTAATGAATATTACGAATATGTTGAAAAAGGGTCATGAGATAAAATGGAATGTGGATGCTAGGAGGTCGTTTTGGGAAATCAAACAAGCAATATTAGAGGCTCCGGTGTTGGTAAGTCCAGATTTCACCAAATATTTCTTAGTATTTTCTTATGCTTCAGAGCATACCATTGCAGCAGTTTTGTTGCAGAAGAATGATGAGAACATGGAGCAACCCATAGCATTTTTTAGTAAGATGTTGAGGGATGGAGAATTGAAATATGATATCATGGAAAAAAAAGCATATGCTTTGGTCAAAGCATTGAAATATTTCAGAGTATACATTCTACACTCACATGTAATTGCATATGTTCTAACTGCTGCAGTAAAAGGAATTTTGACACAACCTGATCCAGAAGGTAGAAGGGCAAAATGGATAGCTACATTACTAGAGTATGACATAGAGATAAATCCTACCAAGCTGATTAAGGGACAAGGATTAGCAAAAATGATGACAAATTCAAATTGTGAGTCTTTACAAATCAATTTCTTATCTAGTCCATTTAATCAGTTGGATATAGAGGTGGAAGTGATGATTGACTTTGTTGCATCTCCATGTTACTTTGACATTGTTTATGTCCTTCAAAATTTACAAGCACCAGTAGGATTGAGTAAGTCAAGAGCAAGGTCAATAAAATTGAAGCTGCCAAGTTTTGTATTATCAATCGATATCTTTATTGGAAAGATCTTGGAGGTGTAATACTCAATTGTCTTTTGGAAAATGAAGCTCAACATACAGTCAACGATTTTTATAAAGGATATTGTGGAGGGCATCATTCTTGGAAGGTGAATGCAAATAAAATTCTGAGAGTAGGTTACTATTGGCCAACATTGTTTTCAGATGTGTATAAAGAAACCAGCATGTGTCATCAGTGTCAAATTTTTGATGGTAAAAGAAAGGTACTTCCTCTTCCTTTAAATCCAATAACAATAGAATCTCTTTTTCAACAGCGGGGTCTGGATTTCATTGGCGAAATAAATCCCATTTCTTCAGGACAACACAAATGGATTTTAATAGCTACGGATTATTTTACAAAATGGATTGAAGTAATTCCTACCAGGAAAGCAACTGAAACTGTAATCATGGATTTTATTGAGGAGAACATACTGGATAGATTTGGATGTCCCAAAAGAATAGTAATAGATAATGCAGCCGCCTTTAAATCCAAGAAGATGATTAATTTTTGTCACAAATATCATATCAGTTTGAATCATTCGACTGTTTATTATCCGCAAGGAAATGGGTTAGCCGAGTCTTCAAATAAAATCCTAGTAAGGATCATCAAGAAGCTGTTGGAAGATAATAAAAGATCATGGCATACCAAGCTCAAATATGCTTTATGGGCTGACAGGATTAGTAACAAAAGAGTGATTGCAATGTCTCCTTTCCAATTGGTGTATGGAACTGAAGTTGTTTTTTCAGCATCGTTAGGTGTTCCAGTTATGAGGTATTTCCAAGAGCAACAAGAAGAACCAAACCATATGCAAAGGAGGATAAACCAGATTATTGAGATAGAAGAGCAAAGGAGTAAGGCCTATGACAAAGTGTAATCACATCAGGAAAAAATAAAAAATACTTTCGACAGAAGGGTGAAGGAAGAACAGTTTCAGATCGATGACCTGGTCTTGAAATGGGATGCTCCAAAAGAAGATAAAGATGGAAAATTTGATCACATGTGGGTAGGTCCTTGTTTTATTTTTGGACACAGAGGGAAAAATGCATTTCTTTTGGAATATCCGAATGGGGTTTCTTTGGATAGTAACCCTATCAATGGGAGATTTATGAAGCATTATCTATCCTAAGAAGGAAGGTAAAACTTGTATCATAAGTTTGTAAATATTTATTTTCTTTAAAAAATCAGTATAGATGGTGAGCCGAACGTTTTTGAAGCTCACAGTGAAATCCCTAAGATTCAGGAGGAGAGCCATTTCTTTCTAGCTAAATATATCAACAAGAAAGGTAAAAGTTTTGGAAGCTATCATGTAAAGATTAAAGACATGCACTTGGTCTACGAGTTCTTTGATACCTCGCAGGGAGTATATCATCCCCGGATGGAGCCAGTTGTTAACACCTCTAACTTGAAGAGTATTGAAGGAAACATGGTGGAGAAAAATGAGGGTTACATGAACTTTGGTTAAAGAATAACAATGTGAATATATGATAAAAAGGCACATAAAAGATAAAATTATCTCATAATCCAATGGTATAGAACAAAAGAGGTGAAAATCAATGGTTTAGAATAGATCCTCTCTATGGAGATGTAGGGGAGATAAGGATAGGCTGAGATAATTAACAAAGCACGAGGATTAGTGGTTGTGGGACCAAGTCAGTAAAATCTATGGTTGATAAGAAGTCTGCTCCATAAAGATGCTCATTGTTAAAAACAAGAAGGCCCAATGGAATGTGTACATGCAAGTTAATCCAATGACTTAAACATAAAGTGAGTATTCATCAATGGTTGTCATTAGCTTCGAAGGATAAAGTTGCACGGCAGTTGAAGTGGAAAGGTGGTAGTAGAATAAAAACCACGATACACATGGTGACTCATAGCACATTCCACGGAGAAAAATGGTTTAAGGAAAACCACTAAAGGGAGCCTTCGGAAAAGACCTTTATATAAGGTGAAGTTGACTTATTTTTGAAAAATCATTTTTTATTTTGTATGCCGAGATGAGTGAAAGGGATAGCCCACCATCCTTTTGCAGTCAACTTCACATACATACAGTTACAGTCGCATGTAAGCTTCGAACACTTGAGCTTTGTTTACAGAATTATCATTGTTTTTATATTATGGAGAAAGAGAAAGGGTTAGAATCTCTTAACCAGGTCTCGGATGAAAGAGAGGAATTCATGGTTGATAGATACGGAGGTGTATATGACCTGTTTCTGTCAATTGGAAATGTATTAGTTACTAAGGAAAGATTGTGGTAGTATAATTTATAGGGAAATGACATTTTGAATGCCTGTAAGTCCTTTCTGTATTATTTCGCCATTGAGCAGACCTTACCCTTTCCTAAATTCGTTGAATGGTGTGCAGTTCATTACTCACCTTCTGAGAGAGTCATTATGAGTCGTTCCACGTCTAAGATATTGTGTAGGATTGATGCAAAATCTATTCATGGATTCCTTAATTTTCCCGATAATTACCCTGACAGTGGTGAGTCCGTGAATGAGTCTATTTTAGCCGAAGTATACACAGGTTGTAAAACTGCAATTTGATGTGAATTTTTGCATGTATTCTTAATGAAGGCCAGTCATTAGAGGGTCTCTTTTTTCCATACTGTATTCACATTTTCAGAGAGGAATTCCAATTGATTGTATCTTTGGTCTGCCAAATTTTTGGTCTAGATAATTACATTCATGTCAATGAGGTTGTCTTGGGTTTCTTATTGAAAATGAGTTCAGTTAGTCTTGAGTCTGAGTCCCATCCAATCCATTTCTTCAGTTTGGATGAATATTTAGTGGAGGCGATTCATATCCAATCAGTTGAGTTCCCAAAGGTCAGATTTTTCAAATACCGATCATATTTGTTTAACATGTTGTTATGTTCAAACGTAACTAAATTACAATTCTTGACTACTATATTTTCTTCGGATCTGCCGAAGCAAATAAATATGTTTGAATTCGTGAATTCCATTATGTCAGAGATATACAAGTTGCTATTCGATGAGGTATTGTCCAAAGTGTTTGAAAAAATGAAGGTTATTATGCAATCGTCACCAAAAGACAGGATTGGGGATTGGTTTTTGTATAAAGACTTTACTGTTTTAAGAGTGTATGGTTTCATCGGAGAGCCATACAGGCTCCCTGGTTTCCTTACCCCTAGAATCTTTACACTTGAATACATGAGACAAAGATTATATGCAGAAAAGGAGCATTTTGGAGCCTTTAAGAAGTCCCTCCAATATCAAATTTCCCCTTAAAGTTGGTTCATTCATCTTTAAAAACAAAGGTGACGTGGTGATTGTGGAAAAATTATTGGAAAACATGGATTTTCAAAAAGAATAGAAGGTCAATTATGATCCATATCATATAATTTATCAAAGGAAACAAGCAAATCAGAACAAACCTTTTGATCATCAATTTGTTGAGGGATTGGGGGAAATAACCAATTTGTCTCATTTTGTGGAAAATCCAGGAAGTAATGAAAGTACAAGCAGTGGGTCAATTACAGCGTCACAAGTGCCAGAAATTTCTAATGTTTTAATTAAAAGAATTTTTTCTAAGGTTGAAAATATGGAAATAGATGAAGACAGTTCGTGTAAGAAGACCAAAACTTCTCAATATGGTAAAATTTCAAGTGAAATAGTTTCAGAGGAGTTGAAAAAAGTAGTTTTGATTCCTAAGAAGTCAGTGCAAATGAACCAGTTTTCTTTTGAAAGTGAAAATAATGTAGAGTCCAGTTCAATTTTTAAATCTAAATCAGAGTTCATGACAAGTTATGTAGAAAAGCAGATGCAGTCCTTAGAAGAGACTAAGAATCTACTCCCATGAGTGAGAAGTCTAGGAAACCCAAAGATGTCACTGATTTCCACTCGGGATGTAGAGAGGAACACCTTAAAATTAACTATGGTAAGTGACAAAAAAGTGGCTGAGATGGAGGTAAGATTGGATAAAATTAGTGTACCTGACAAAATACAGCTTCACAAACAGACAGGGGATATAATTTATTCATATTTGTTGCATGCCATGATGAAAATTAACAAGTTGCAAGTTTTAGTAGATAAGTTGGAGGTCCAGTTGAAACACAAAAAAGTTGAAAACAAGGCAAATTCAATTCAAATAAAGAAGCTGCAGGAAGATGTCATAAGCTTGGGGGATGAACCAGGAAACACACAAGCCATCAGAATACTTTTGGAAGAAAAAGATAATGCCCTTCAAGTATTAAAGAAGAAGTTGAAAATTCCAAGTTCTGAACATGTTCGGTCATCAGAGTTGTTGGCATTGCAAGAGGAGAAAGATAAAATTCATCAAGAAATTATGGAGTACAAAGGAAAAACCGTGAAGTTGCAAGAAGAAAAGAATAAATGGGAAATAGAGCGAACTGAGTTAGTGACACAAATTTCACAGTTAAAGAAAGATTAAAATGACGAGAAAGAGATTATTGAAGAATTAATGAGCCAGACTCCTACTGATGGATATTTGTCCATTGTAAATATCAAAAAGCCTTTAAGTGACTTTTTTGCTGATGATTTTCTAGTACCCATGTCACAAGTAATCTTGAAAGATGTAGAGATAAGGAAATTGAAAGAAGAAAATGAGAAGATCAAATATGAACTGACTAAAATGGTTGAAAACAAGAATAAAATATTACATGACAAAGGTCAATTGCAAAAGAAGTTTAATGAATTAAAAGAAAGGAATATAGGAAAGGGGCCTCTTCAAGGAGCCAAGCATATAATCTTGGACACATTGTCTGTAGAGGTTACTAAGTTCAGACATTATTTGAATTTCATTGATGACCAAAGTGCATTGGTTAATTTAGCCAATCAAAGATTAAAATTAGTAAATGAGACCATGGAGAGGAAGCCCCTAAGTACAACTCAAAATGCACTGAATTTCTTGAATTCATTAACTTATCAAAAATTGCAGGATATAGGAATCAAAGACAGAGTGGTTATTGTGCTGTGGTCAAAAAGATTCATTCACAAACATCGTCTTATGAAGGTAGTACAAGAAAAGGCGGATGCGATGACTTCATGTATTAATGATTTCATGCATGCTTTTAAAGAATTGTTTGAAGATGGAATTCCCTCTTTCTGGGATGAAGAAGGAAGACTTTTTTCTCAAGAACATTATCATAGCCTGCTAGTACAAAGCCGTATGGATCATTCCAAGTTTGATGACTTGGTAAAAGGACTGTCTAGGAAAGTCATCATGGACAAGTTGACAGAAGACTTCGAAATATTGCAGAAATTTCTGATCATCAGAGGAGGGCTGTCCACTATGTCTTATGAGACCTATATGGATTTGGAGGTGTCTATCCGAGAAATGACTGAGTACGACATCCCAAGCGTAGAACAATGGAGAACTGTGGAAAGGTTTGGAAAGACAGTATATTCTTCATCCATGAAAACAGGTGTTGCGCGCTATGGAGCTGCTTGTTCGAGCCTTGCTATCACCAAGTCGATTTGAATTAAATGATCTGTTATTAGGATCAAAGCATGTAGTTTATTCCTAGTTGTTAGGGATACGGTTACAAAGACTTTGATTAAACAGATTATTCAGTTATTAAATCTTCTTGGGAAGAAATAATTTATGTTTATATTTGCATTTACTTGATGTATTGGGGGTTGGAACCCATATGTTGGATCAATGTTTTTGAGGACAGATAACTTTTTGAAATAACAAAGTTGAATACATGTGGGTTATTAGATATTCCTGTGCTATTTACATTACAGTCTGTACTTTTATTTCCTGTGTGATTGTTTTTCCTAGTGTTTACATTCCATTTTGTTTTCTTCATATCTGAAACGTAGTGTTGAATGGTTAGAATTCATACTTGTTTTGCTCTGACTATTGCTTCAAATTTTTTATAAATGTTTCTGCTAAAGTTAATATGGAATTCATCTTATGATGCTCTATATTGATGGACTGTTCATATTTATTCCTTTTCCACCTGAACTCAATGAACGACTGTAATTAAGTGGTTATCTTGCCTTTGATGAAATCTCATGCATGCGACCTTGTGATATCTTTATGTATTTTGACTACATTGCCCAATGATTATGTGTATCGTTTCAACCATCTATATGATGTTTAAGTGTTGATTTTTATATCTGGTCTTGTTAAATTTATATTTGAGAGATCCCTCTCTAGAAAGGAAAGCCAGTTTCTTTCTGAAGTGGTTTTTGCTGTTACCTTTGGGATTTACCTTTTGTAACCTCGGTACATTCTGAGTGCTAACACATTCCACTATAAATTGAAGCATTTTCCATTAGGATTATTTTAGTTGAACGGATATAACATTTTCCAGACTTAGGATTTTTCAGGCATAGCTTACAAAAGCTTTTGTTTGTTATTCCCAATTTTGCGTTTAGCTTAGCTGTTGAGAATATGGAAGAGGTAAAGATTATAGTTTTTCTTCATTCTCAGAACATTGAATGAAAGCTCAAATAGCCTAAAAGCATGTTTGGTTTATGCCAGAGCAACTTCTTCAAAGGAGATATGTCGAAAAGACATAAAAAGAAGGCTCCTGTTGTTGAGGGGGAACCTGATGTGGAAATTATTACGAAGGTTGAATATATTTATGAAGATACTAAAGCTACCATAGGGGTAGATCCTAACAACAAGTGGGCAGAGATATATCGATTGATTTCAAAACCAAGAAGTGCCTGATGCAAGGTTTGAAGAACTAACCATATACGCCAACATTGAAAAATTTGCCCTGATGAAGATAGCCACTAGACCTGAACTGTTCCCATGCTCCGAAGTAATCGGATGGATTCTGCCTAAGGTAGATATGAAAACTATGATTCTGGTCAATATTTCCAGACAGGGCTATGCTGCTTACAGTCCTAGTGTCACATACCCCAATTTTGTAAAATTATGTAAATTGTTTTATTATATTTCTGAGACATTATGTTAAAATCAATCCTAAGTAGGGATTGATGACTCAGCA
>LPNX010289796.1:149279-167977 GCA_001517045.1 Pseudotsuga menziesii
TAAATTTTACTGTGCCTCAAGACCTGTAAAGTAAATTCCTCTGCTATTGGTATGTGAAAAAAAAATGCATTTCTCTAGCATTAAAATCCAAAGGAAATTATAGCAGAAATAACAAGATTTTACCTTGAGAAGTATGACTTTTCTGTCTAACTTATATAAACTTTTACGAAGCAAAATGTATGCAGAAATCTGAACTGTAACTTTAAGACTGGTTTGCATCGAACCACACTTCTTACCTGTATATCTGTAATAAAAGAAAATGGCTGCGTTAGCTCGAAAGCTAAGTAAGCCCAGCCCTCTACGACAAATCACCTTATGTCACAAACAGAAAAATAATCAATAGCTGCAATGAAAATGATCTTTAAGTACAGATTATTGAAATGATCATTTCAGTAACAAATTAAATAGCATTAACTAATCATCCAGTTAACAACTGCTTTTAATATGATTATTATGTTATTTTAAAAAGTTTTAAATTTTTCAAAATTTTGGGGTTTTGACACTTGGTTATGTCTCTTTAGCATATCACTTACCTCCAGCCCAGGTTTACCTAACTGAATATTGGTTGAAAGAAATTAACTTAGACCTGGTTGAAACAACAAAGATGATGATGATACCTAGTAAGAACTTTCAAACTAGGCCATCGGGGGAGTATGACACAACCACTCTCAGAACCCCTTATAGTTTTATAGCATTAATGTTGAACAGGGTTTTTGGGAGAGCCCATGGTAAGAGTTTCAAGTTGGGTTGGGTTCCCATTATTTTCTATGTATCCACCCAGGGGACTGTATTCAACTGGGTGAACATTGTGTCCAATAGTCTCTCAGCTTGCATTTCTTCAGCTCCGAGAGGGGTGTCTCAGAATAAGTCTAAGTTCTATATGAGCTCCATATTAATAGACTATATACTATGCACCCAGACATTTCTAGCCCTAAGGTGCATGTGGGATAGGGATAGAACCCCTGTGTACATAGCCTACAAGCTATTGTGGGCACACAAATATTACAACCATTATAAATAAATTTGTGAACATTTTATTATGCCTTTATATACTTTGATCTTCCTAATAGAATTCAATTATATGTCTGAGGAGGCATTTAAAGTCATCAAGGAGTATGCAAATTATTATTTGACTGAGGAGGGGATGTATATTAGGATGTATGGTTACTCTAGGGCACCTTCTTGTTACAACCTAAGTTGTACTTAGTGGTTTTTTATCAAGTGATCCTGGTGAACCTGACAGGGTTAACCTGTTCGGACTTTAGAAAACCTTCAGTCTTGGTTCTGGGAAGCATTGTTGTACTATATCACATCTTCATACCCCATGGGGGAGTTGTAATAAATTTTATAGCATGATAGTGTCTATAAAAGACTTGGTCTCTTAGACTTTATTTGTCAATCCAATCAGCCCAGGGTGTTTTTTCCCTTGGTTATTATTGGTTGTTGAATAAACGACTGATAATTTTTGAGTTTTTCACTCCATACCTCCAAAGTTGGGGTGGTCATCTTGGCATTTAGGCCTATTGAGGTTATTAGAGTCTATGTGTCAATGTATAAGCATGCTAGACATTATGGTCGAGTCATATGAACATGTCTAAGTCCCCCTAGGTGTTTTTTAATTTTTCAATTTTTTAGTTTTTTCAGTGTTTTTTATTAAAAACTTAATTTTTCGAAAACTTAGGCTATTTTTTAATAGTTTAATTGGAAAAATTGATTTTGTAATAAAAGTGGGCCAAATAATCAGTTTCAGTCATGTAGGTGCTCATTTTCAAGCTAAGAGCACCATGTAAACCCATGGACCAACTATTTCCTAGTTTTGAGTGGTTTTCCATCACTCAGGTTAGAAAGCCCCAAAAATCAACTATTGATTATTTTAATTAATAAATTAATGAATAATGGAGCAAATCCAAAATCATAAATCAGTGGATTCTCATCCGATTTGATTGAAATCAGTCAAATCTGAAGCAGATTCACTGGAGCTGACAAATCCTTGACTGAAGGAGGTGATCAAATCAGATCCAGAGTTGATCTTCAACATTCTTTATGGGGAATTTCACCCTCCCTCTCTCCTCCACACGTTTTTGGCTCATCTGGATGAGTTTTGGTGGATGCTTTAGTCAATAGGTTGAGGTGTCAGTCAGATCAACCCCCTGATTGATAGTTGCACTCAGTGAGACTCAGATCTGGCTCAGCTAGACATAGATCAGGCACCGATGGACTCTCCTTCAGCTGATTTGATGTGTCTCCTTGGGATTTGTGCCCCCCCTAGGATGGATCTCCTTGTTTTTGTATATATCCAGGCACAACTCCGTCTTCCAAGCTAGTTAGAATTGGGATTGAGGTGCTACTGCTATTGTACTATGGTTATTGTTCATTTGAAATAAATAGAAGCTTTGGAGGCAAGATGGTGTTGTGCCATTGTATGTGTGGATGATCATTGCCATTATTTTACTGAGGTAACCTGTATCCATGTTCATGATTTGCTAATTGCTTATAGATCTGTTGTTAAGATTGATAATAAGCTTATTATAATCTTGATAGGAAAGGTTCTTTTCAATAAGTTTATTGGCCATCTCTTTTCTTTGATGCATGTTTAGAGATCTAGATTCAGCATGTCCTATAAGCTTATATGCATGTTATTTTGAATCTCTGTGTATGTAATAATCAGATCTCACAAGTTTTTCGGCAAGTTTTTTGATTTCAGCTGAGCTGCAGGTTCCTACATTGGAGAGGATGCTGATCTAGTTTGCTTCTTCACTCTCTCCAAAACCTTCCAAAGGCATAGTCCCTCGACATTCCACCTGAAATCTCCACTGTGGATCTTCAAGGAAAACCAACATTTCTCTCCTCATCTTCCTCCCTCAAAATCAACTCTTTTACCCGGTTACTTTGTTCATAGCTTTGATTTTTTTTAGATCTATCATCTTAAAAGTAATTTCAACATAGATATATCCTCTCAAATCCCATAGTCTATATCTTTCTCTTAAAAGGTTTCATAAGCTTTCTAGATCTAGCTTTAGGGAAATCGTCCTTTTTTGCATGTAATTTTAAAGAAAATTTGTAGCTTGCATGCATTTGATTTCTGTTTTCTGTACATTAAAATTTCATATTCTGCAATAAAAGTGCACATATTATTGGCTTCCCAAAAGTCAAGCCAAGATCCCAAGGAAAGCCTTCTTTCCTTGGTTCCTTTCTACCCTTTTTAACTAGTCTTAACTTAATTTTTTTGGTTAAAAGTGAGCTGACCCAAAGGTACTTTCAGAGTGATTTTGGGCATATTTCAGTTTGATATGCTTGCTGGTTTTTAGAAAGTTTGACAGAAAATAAAGGAAGCTTCTGTTCAGAAGTGGCCTCAAGAGCGTTCAAATCCCCCGAGGGTTCTCCCATTTGACTAAAACCTTTAATTTTTGCACTTTTTAACGTCTTGATTTCATTCCATATAAGGATAAAGAGGAATTATATCAGTTCTTTGATATTTTAACCACTGTTAAATAAAAATATTTTTTGAATAGGCTCTTTTGAGCCCATTCCCCATCCCCCCTTGGGGGATTTGTGTCGGTGTCCTTTTTTGTTACTTTTTGCTCATTTCTTTTCAAACTAGTATTGATGTAATCTGTAGGGTAGTATAATTTATTTCATTATCAATTTCATATTCCATATTTTGTATTTCAAAGTAATCGTAATACTTACCCCACGACTTCCCGATTGACCCGAAAGGGGAAAGAGATTCATGGTAGGACTAATTAGGAAACTAGAGTTGTGTATTTGTTTGTTTTTGTATCATTTGTTTTTCAGCTATTATAAAATTAACCCCTCCTTGAATCCCCGATTGAGATCCACTTGGATCAAAAGAGGTTATTGGAGGGTTTTCTTTTAAACAAGAACACCCATTGTAAAATTTACTAAAATTGACAAGACTCCGGTGTGTATGCTCTACACTTGGCTGCGGTTCGTCTGATCAATCAAGCTGTATAAAAATAACTTGAGTGACTAGTATAATTAGGACTTACTCTCCCAAATTAACAAACCAACAGGTGAAAATCCAACACCTAGATCAAACCATCACGGTGGCAAAATACCCAAAGGAAGTGGGAACTTCTGAAAAGTGACCTCGAGGCCCCGATCTCTGTCACACCCTAATAGGTGCGTTATGAACAATAGCCCCAGAGACTCCATTCAGCCCACATATTCCTTGTGGGTAGCCATGAAGGTTTAGTTTTGGACATACTCCAAGTACTCTCGAGTATATCTGGAGTCCCCTCTTCGCCTAATTGTAATCAACTCACACCTCAAATTTAACTTAAAACGTACCAAGAGGCAATCGCAAAACATTCACTCCAAGAACATGCAAGTACATTGATCTTATTTTTTGACTCGATTCTAAGGCATTGGTTATTTTCTTGTTATATATATATATATATTGTGTCTCAGCATTGTGCTTTCGTGTGTTCATTTTTGTATCTTGTCATCTTTGATTGTCTATAGCTAAATTTCAAACTCCTAAACAACTCATTCAGTTTAACATCACCATACTAAGTAATTATCCTTGGTAACTTAATAGGGTCTACCCTCCTTGGTTTCATTAGGAGTTGAGCCTAAACGGAGGAGTCAAGAACAAGGTGACAGCCTTGACTCGAGACTTGCCCCCAATGACACACCGAGTGGCTTGAAGATTTCTGCCACATGACCCAGGTGTGTGAAAGGCGGCAACACTTTTTGGCGTCGTTGCTAGGGATAAATATTTTTATTCCCGAGTATGACTTTTGTTTTCTTCCTTTTTGTTTTTCCTTTGTTTGATGAATGCTTAGAGTAGATATTTAATTTTCATTTGGAAACTCCATTGACTTTTTTCTAGTTTTTATTTTTACAAAGAAAATAATTTTTTTTTTTTGTGAAAAGATTTATAAATGCTTATTTTTCTCTTTCACATGGCGACTCCATTGAAGGGATAAAACCCTGTTATCTCAAATACTTGTGAAGTTTTGTTGTGTGTAGATGAGCTCATGCAACATGCTAAAACCTTTAAAGCTCATCACTTGACAGCTCCACCTTTTCAGTACAAGGTTTAATCGTTATATCAAATGCATACTATTAATTTTTGATATGGATGAATTAAAGGAGAAATGTGGTGCCGGGTTAACCATAATGTTTCGACCTATCGATTTTTCCTAACTATTGTAATTGTTTTGAGGATGCATATAACTGGCTTCCGACATTTCATAGAAATTATGGTGACTCGGCTATCTGGCATGTCAAATCTTTCCTTCAGTTGATTGCTGACTTCAATATTATTCATGAAGACAATATGATGGAAATGTTTGCTAGTAATTTTTGGGGTGAGGCCAGTTGTTGGTTCTATCAAGGCCTTCCTGATAAATGTATAACTTCTTTTCCAAGCTTCCTTTGGATGTTTTTATAGTAGTGGCATGATGGTAGGGATAGTATGAATGGTTTAAAAAAGTTCCTTGAAAAGATCTGTACCTTCTACCTATCTGGGACAGAGTATCACACAGAAACATATGATGGACCCTTTTCCATGATACCAAGTATTGAAGACTTGGAATCACTTCTTGAACATTTAAGTGAAGAGGAGGTTCATGATACTCCCATAAAAAAGCATCATGGTAGTTATTTAAGAAAGGAAGCAATTAAGCATCTTCTTAAAGAACATGAGGTATCTCCCAATGCACAGCAAGATTTTAAGGAAGGGAAAATCCAAGATGATCATATTGAAGAGCTTCAGGAGGAGCCCATAATGGAACACATTGTTGAAGACTCTCCTCATGTCACCATAGCTGAAGACATTGAAGATTTGGTGTATTCTCAAGTGTGTTGCAATGCTGATACCTTTCCAGAAAGCCCTCTAGAGAAATCCACTGAGCAACTCATACCAAGTGATCCCATTGAACATGTCCAAAAGGTTTCCTTGATTGAAGATAATATTGAAGATCCTCTTCATGATATCATAATAGAAGCCTATAAATAAACCTATGATAAGATCAGTACAGTGTGTGGTGACACTAGACCTTGTTCTCCTCATGTTGATAAAGGTTTGGAAAGTCTATTGCCTTGTAACACTTTATCTGAAGAAGATTGTTATGAATACAAGGAAGACATGGATAGGTAGGAGCATGATGCCATGGATGAAGAAACCCCCACATATGACATGGATGGGAGTGATGACTATTGGAATTTCATAGATAATCCAACTTGCGAAAATATTATGGAGAATCCCATCCATGATACATCCAACGATGGGAGTGTCTATTCAAAAATTTGTGGAATTCCAATCTACGATACGTCCATAGAGGGGAGCACAGATCTGGATGCCTGGGAAAACCTTAGTATGGAAGAGGAGCATTCAGAATTTTCACGTGATCATTCAAAGTTATACCATGTAGAGCCGCACAAGGGTATCAGTAATGAAGACATGGAGAAACAATATTGTGAAAAGTTAGATGTGATGCAGTCAGTGGAAAATCAGTCTCAGCCATCTTTTTCACATATAGAGGTTCCTTATGATTTGGAGCTACTTGGGGCTTGTGCAATGAGTTATCATTCGATAAGCCTCGATAATCAGTATGATGATGTAGTCAGTCTACCTCATTGTTCTGATTGGTATATCAGTCCTATCCAGTCATGGAGAGAAGCAACCTGCATGAGCACATACAAGTTTGGGAAGAATATTTATGACATTATTCATGCCTATGATCTCCCATCCATCCCGCCCATCTTGAATCATCACGCAAATTTGCATTTTCTGAATAAGGTATCCTTAGTTTGGCTGGTAACCAAAGACAAGGAATTTTTTATTCATGTTAATAAAATGCTTAGGTGGTTACATTGGATTTCTGATTACACTTAACCCTTTTTATATCATGCTTAGAGTAGGAAAATAAGCTCCTTGAAAGAGAGCATTTACTTTCTGCATTTCTACTTAACTATAATAAAAATTTGCTTCTTTTAGTTTAAATAAATCAACTTAATGGTTCATTTGGTTTTTTATAAAACTTGTGCTGCTGAGGTTTTTCTTGTCAGGTTGAGATGTTTTTACAGGGTATATAAACCAGAGATTCTGGTGTTCTCATATCCTTTCCTTGCCTTAAAGACCAGATCGAGCACACGTCCCACAGTTGGAGGCAGAATGTTACCACCTAAGTTGTATTTAGTGGTTTTTTATCAAGTGAGCCTGGTGAACCAGATAGGGTTAACCTGTTCAGACTTTAGAAGACCTTTAGTCTTGCTTTTGGGAAGCCTTGTTGTACTATATCACATGTTCATACCCCATGGGGGAGTTGTAATAAATGTTCTAGCATGATAGTGTCTATAAAAGACTCGGTCTCTTAGAATTTATTTTTCAATCCGATTAGCCCAGGGTGTTTTTTCCCTTGGTTATTATTGGTTGTTGAATAAACGACTGATAATTTCTGAGTTTTTCACTCCATACCTCCAAAGTTGGGGTGGTCGGCTTGGAATTTAGGCCTATTGAGGTTATTAGAGTGTATGTGTCAATGTATAAGCATGCTAGACATCATGGTCGAGTCATATGAACATGTCTAAGTCCCCCTAGGTGTTTTTCAATTTTTCATTTTTTTAGTTTTTTCAGTGTTTTTTATTAAAAATTTAATTTTTCCAAAACTTAGGCTATTTTTTAATAGTTTAATTGGAAAAATTTATTTTTGTAATAAAAGTGGGCCAAATAATCAGTTTCAGTCATGTAGGTGCTCATTTTCAAGCTAAGAGCATCATGTAAACCCATGGACCCACTATTTCCTAGTTTTGAGTGATTTTCCATCACTTACGTCAGAAAGCCCCAAAAATCAATTATTGATGATTTTAATTAATAAATTGATGAATAATGGAGCAAATCCAAAATCATAGATCAGTGGATTCTTAGCCGATTTGATTGAAATCAGTCAAATCTGAAGCAGATTCATTGGATCTGACAAATCCTTGACTGAAGGAGGTGATCAAATCAGATCCAGAGTTGATCTTCAGCATTCTTTATGGGGAATTTCACCCTCCATCTCTCCTCCACATGTTTTTGGCTCATCTGGATGAGTTTTGGTGGATGCTTCAGTCAACAGGTTGAGGTGTCAGTCAGATCAGTCCCCCGATTGACAGTTAAACTCAATGAGACTCAGATCTGGCTCACCTAGAAATAGATCAGGCATTGATGGACTCTCCTTCAGCTGATTGGATGTGTCTCCTTGGGATTTGTGCCCCCCCTGGGCTGGATCTCCTTGTTTTTGTATATATCCAGGCACAACTCCCTCTTCCAAGCTAGTTAGAATTGGGATTGAGGTGCTGCTGCTATTGTACTGTTGTTATTGTTCATTTGAAATAAAGAGAATGTTTGGAGGAAAGACAGTGTTGTGCCATTGTATGTATGGATGATCATTGCCATTATTTTACTGAGGTAACCTGCATCTGTGTTCATGATTTGCTAATTGCTTGTAGATCTGTTGTGAAGATTGATAATAAGCTTATTATAATCTTGATAGGAAAGGTGCTTTTCAATAAGTTTATTGGCCATCTCTTTCCTTTGATGCATGTTTAGAGATCTAGATTCAGCATGTCCTATAATCTTATATGCATGTTATTTTGAATCTCTGTGTATGTACTAATCGGATCTCACAAGTTTTTTGGGAAGTTTTTTAATTTCAGCTGAGCTGTAGGTTCCTACATTGGAGAGGATGATGATATAGTTTTATTCTTCACTCTCTACAAAACCTTCCAAAGGCATAGTCTCTCGACATTCCACCTGAAAGCTCCACTGTAAATCTTCAAGGAAAACCAGCATTTCTCTCCTACTCTTCCTCCCTCAAAATCAACTCTTTTACCCGGTTACTTTGTTCATAGCTTTGATTTTGTTTAGATATATCATCTTAAAATTAATTTCAACATAGATATATGCTCTCAAATCCCATAGTCTATATCTTTCTCTTAAAAGGTTTCATAAGATTTCTAGATCTAGCTTTAGGGAAATCGTCCTTTTTTGCATGTAATTTTAAAGAAAATTTGTAGCTTGCATGCATTTGATTTCTGTTTGCTGTACGTTAAAATTTCATATTCTGCAATAAAAGTGCACATATTATTGGCTTCCCAAAAAGCAAGCCAAGATCCCAAGGAAAGCCTGCTTTCCTTGGTTCCTTTCTACACTTTTTAACTAGTCTTAACTTAGTTTTTTTTGGTTAAAAGTGAGCTGACCCAAAGGTACTTTCAGAGTGCTTTTGGGAATATTTCAGTCTGATATGCTTGCTACTTTTTATCAGGTTTGACAGAAAATAAAGGAATCTGCTGTTCGGAAGTGGCCTCAAAAGCGTTCAAATCCCCCCAGGGGTCTCCCATTTGACTAAAACCTTTAATTTTCGCACTTTGTAAGCTCTTGATTTCATTCCATATAAGGATCAGGAGGAATTATATCAGTTCTCTGATATTTTAACCACTATTAAATCAAACTATTTTTTGAATAGGCTCTTTAGAGCCCATTCCCCATCCCCTCTGTGGGGATTTGCATCGGTGTCTTTTTTTGTTACTTTTTGCTCATTTATTTTCAAACTAGTATTGATCTAATCTGCAGGGTAGTATACTTTATTTCATTATCAATTTCATATTCCATATTTTGTATTTCAAAGTAATCGTAATACTTACCCCACGACTTCCCGATTGACCCGAAACGGGAAAGAGATTCGTGGTAGGACTAATTAGGAAACTAGAGTTGTGTATTTGTTTCTTTTTCTATCATTTGTTTTTCAGCTATTATAAAATTAACCACTCCTTGATTCCTTGATTGAGATCCACTTGGATTGAAAGAGGTTCTTGGAGGGTTTTCTTTTAAACAAGAACACCCATTGTAAAATTTACTAAAATTGACAAGACTCCGATGTGTACGCTCTACACTTGGCTATGGTTCATCCGATCAGTCAAGCTATATCAAAAGAACTTGAGTATCTAGTATAATTAGGATTCACTCTCCCAAATTAACAAACCAACAGGTGAAAATCCAACACCTAGATCAAACCATCACGGTGGCAAAATACCCAAAGGAAGCAGGAACTTCTGAAAAGTGACCTCGGGGCGTCGATCTCTGTCACACCCTAATGGGTGCATTATGAACAATAGCCGCAGAGAATCCATTCAGCCCACATATTTCTTGCAGGTATCCGTGAAGGTTTATTTTTGGACATACTCCAAGTACTCTCAGTTATATCTGGAGTCCCCTCTTCGCCTAATTGTAATCAACTCACACCTCAAATTTAACTTAAAACGTACCAAGAGGAAATCACAAAACATTCACTCCAAGCACATGTAAGTACATTGATCTTATTTTCTGACTCCATTCTAAGGCACTGGTTATTTTCTTGTTGTATATATATATTGTGTCTCAGCATTGTGCTTTCGTGTGCTCATTTTGTATCTTGTCATCTATGGTTGTTTATGGTTAAATTTCAAACTCCTAAGTAACTCATTCAGTTTAACATCTCCATACTAAGTAATTATCCTTAGTAACTTAGTAGGGTCTACCCCCCTTGGCTTTGTTAGGAGTTAAGCCTAAACAGAGGAGTCAAGAACAAGGTGACAGCCTTGACTCAAGACTTTCCCCCAAGGACACACCAAGTGGCTTGAAGATTTCTGTGACGTGACCCAGGTGTGTGAAAGGCGGAAACACTTTTTGGCACCATTGCCGGGGATAAATATTTTTATTCCCAAGTATGACTTTTGTTTTCTTCCTTTTTGTTTTTCCTTTGTTTGATGAATGCTTAGAGTAGATCTTTAATTTTCATCTGGTGACTCCACTGACGTTTTTTTAGTTTTTATTTTTACAAAGAAAAGCAAAAAATAATTTTTGTGAAAAGATTTATAAATGCTTATTTTTCTCTTTCACATGGCAACTCCATTGAAGGGATAAAACCCTGTTATCTCATAAACTTGTGAAGTTTTGTTGTGTGTAGATGAGCCCATGCGACATGTTAAAACCTTTAAAGCTCATCACTTGACAGCTCCACCTTTTCAGTACAAGGTTTAATCGTTATATCAAATGCATACTATTAATTTTTGATATGGATGAATTAAAGGAGAAATGTGGTGCCCGGTTAACCGTAATGTTTTGACCTATCGATTTTTCAAACATCCCAGGTTTTCCTAACTCTTGTAATGGTTTTGAGGATGCATATAACTGGCTTCCGACATTTCATGGAGATTATGGTGACTCGGCTATCTGGCATATCAAATCTTTCCTTCAGTTGATTGTTGACTTCAATATTCTTCATGAAGACAATATGATGGAAATGTTTGCTAGTACTTTTTGGGGTGAGGCCGGTTGTTGGTTCTATCAAGGCCTTCCTGATAAATGTATAACTTCTTTTCCAAGCTTCCTTTGTATGTTTTTAGAGAAGTGGCATGATGGTAGAGGTAGTATGAATGGTTTAAAAAAGTTCCTTGAAAAGATCTGTACCTTCTACCTATCTGGGACAGAGTATCACACGGAAACATATGATGGACCCTTTTCCATGATACAAAGTATTGAAGACTTGGAATCACTTCTTGAACATTTAAGTGAAGAGGAGGTTCATGATACTCCCATAAAAAAGCATTGCGGTAGTTATTTAAGAAAGGAAGCAATTAAGCATATTCTTAAAGAATATGAGGTATCTCCCAATGCACAACAAGATTATGAGGAAGGGAAAATCCAAGATGATCATATTGAAGAGCTTTAGGAGGAGCCCATAATGGAACACATTGTTGAAGACTTTCATCATGTCACCATAGCTGAAGACATTGAAGATTTGGTGTATTCTCAAGTGTGTTGCAATGCTGATATCTTTCCAGAAATCCCTCTAGAGAAATCCACTGAGCAACACATACCAAGTGATCCCATTGAGCATGTCCAAAAGGTTTCCTTGATTGAAGATAATATTGGAGATCCTCTTCATGATATCATAACAGAAGCCTATAAAGAAACCTATGATAAGATTAGTACAGTGTGTGGTGACACTAGACCTTGTTCTCCTCATGTTGATAAATGTTTGGAAAGTCTATTGCCTTGTAACACTTTATCTAAAGAAGATTGTTATGAATACAAGGAAGACATGGATAGGGAGGAGCATGATGCCATGGATGAAGAATCCCCCACATATGACATGGATGGGAGTGATGACTATTGGAATTTCATAGATAATCCAACTTGCGAAAATATTATGGAGAATCCCATCCATGATACATCCAACGATGGGAGTGTCTATTCAAAAATTTGTGGAAGTCGAATCTACGATACGTCCATAGAGGGGAGCACAGATCTGGATGCTTGGGAAAACCTTAGTATGGAAGAGGAGCATTCAGAATTTTCACGTGATCATTCAAAGTTATACCATGTAGAGCCGCATAAGGGTATCAGTAATGAAGACATGGAGAAACAGTATTTTGAAAAGTCAGATGTGATGCAGTCAGTGGAAAATCAGTCTCAGCCATCTTTTTCACATATAGAGGTTCCTTATGATTTGGAGCTACTTGGGGCTTGTGCAACGAGTTATCATTCGATAAGCCCCAATAATCAATATGATCATGTAGTTAGTCTACCTCATTCTTCTAATTGGTATATCAGTCCTATCCAGTCATGGAGAGAAGCAGCCTGCATGAGCACATACAAGTTTGGGAAGAATTTTTATGACATTGTTCATGCCTATGATCTCCCATCCATCTTCCCCATCTTCAATCATCACGTAGGTTTGCATTTTCTGAATAAGGTATCCTTACTTTGGCTGGTAACCAAAGACAAGGAAATTTTTTTTTATGTTAATAAAATGCTTAGGTGGTTACATTGGATTTCTGATTACACTTATTCCTTTTTATATCATGCTTAGAGTAGGAAAATAAGCTCCTTGAAAGAGAGCATTTACTTTCTGCATTTCTACTTAGCCATAATAAAACTTTGCTTCTTTTTGTTTAAATAAATCAGCTTAATGGTTCATTTGGTTTTTTATAAAACTTGTGCTGCTGAGGTTTTTCTTGTCAGGTTGAGATGTTTTTACAGGGTATATAAACCATAGATTTTGGTGTTCTCGTATCATCTCCTTGCCTTAAAGACCAGATCGAGCACACGTCCCACAGTTGGAGCAAGAATGTTACCACCTAAGTTGTACTTAGTGGTTTTTTATCAAGTGAGCCTGGTGAACCGGACAGGGTTAACCTGTTCGGACTTTAGAAGACCTCCAGTCTTGCTTCTGGGAAGCCTTGTTGTACTATATCACATGTTCATACCCCATGGGGGAGTTGTAATAAATGTTCTAGCATGATAGTGTCTGTAAAAGACTCTATCTCTTAGACTTTATTTGTCAATCCGATTAGCCTAGGGTGTTTTTTCCCTTGGTTATTATTGGTTGTTGAATAAACGAATGATAATTTCTGAGTTTTTCACTCCATACCTCCAAACTTGGGGTGGTTGGCTTGGCATTTAGGCCTATTGAGGTTATTAGAGTCTATGTGTCAATGTATAAGCATGCTAGACATCATGGTCGAGTCATATGAACATGTCTAAGTCCCCCTAGGTGTTTTTGAATTTTTCAAATTTTTAGTTTTTTCAGTGTTTTTTATTAAAAATTTAATTTTTCCAAAACATAGGCTATTTTTTAATAGTTTAATTGGAAAAATTGATTTTGTAATAAAAGTGGGCCAAATAATTAGTTTTAGTCATGTAGGTGCTCATTTTCAAGCTAAGAGCACCGTGTAAACCCATGGACCCACTATTTCCTAGTTTTGAGTGATTTTCCATCACTCAAGTCAGAAAGCCCCAAAAATCAATTATTGATGATTTTAATTAATAAATTGATGAATAATGGAGCAAATCCAAAATCATATATCAGTGGATTCTCAGCCGATTTGATTGAAATCAGTCAAATCTGAAGCAAATTCACTAGATCTGACAAATCCTTGACTGAAGGAGGTGATCAAATCAGATCCAGAGTTGATCTTCAGCATCCTTTATGGGGAATTTTTCCCTCCCTCTCTCCTCCACATGTTTTTGGCTCATCTGGATGATTTTTGGTGGATGCTTCAGTCAACAGGTTGAGGTGTCAGTCAGATCGGCCCCCCGATTGACAGTTGCACTCAATGAGACTCAGATCTAGCTTAGCTAGACATAGATCAGGCATTGATGGATTCTCCTTCAGCTTATTTGATGTGTCTCCTTGGGATTTGCACCCCCACTGGGCTGGATCTCCTTGTTTTTGTATATATCCAGGCACATCTCCCTCTTCCAAGCTAGTTAGAACTAGGATTGAGGTGCTGCTGCTATCGTACTATTGTTATTGTTCATTTGAAATAAAGAGAAGATTTGGAGGCAAGACGATGTTGTGCCATTGTATGTGTGGGTGATCATTGCCATTATTTTATTGAGGTAACCTGTATCTGTGTTCATGATTTGCTAATTGCTTTTAGATCTGTTGTTAAGATTGATAATAAGCTTATTATAATCTTGATAGGAAAGGTGCTTTTCAATATGTTTATTGTCCATATCTTTCCTTTGATACATGTTTAGAGATCTAGATTCAGGATGTCCTATAAGCTTATATGCATATTATTTTGAATCTCTGTGTATGTACTAATCGGATCTCACAAGTTTTTTGGCAAGTTTTTTTATTTCAGCTGAGCTGCAGGTTCCTACATTGGAGAGGATGCTGATCTAATTTGCTTATTCACTCTATTCAAAACCTTCCAAAGACACAATCCCTCGACATTCCACCTGAAAGCTCCACTGTGGATCTTCAAGGAAAACCAACATTTCTCTCCTCCTCTTCCTCCCTCAAAATCAACTCTTTTACTCGGTTACTTTGTTCATAGCTTTGATTTTGTTTAGATATATCATATTAAAATTAATTTCAGCATATATCTAAAATCCCATAGTCTATATCTTTCTCTTAAAAGGTTTCATAAGATTTCTAGATCTAGCTTTAGGGAGATCGTCCTTTTTTGCATGTAATTTTAAAGAAAATTTGTAGCTTGCATGTATTTGATTTCTGTTTGCTTTACATTAAAATTTCATATTCTACAATTAAAGTCCACATATTATTGGCTTCCCAAAAGGCAAGCCAATATCCCAAGGAAATCCTGCTTTCCTTGGTTCCTTTCTACCTTTTTTAACTAGTCTTAACTTAGTTTTTTTTGGTTAAAAGTGAGCTGACTTAAAGGTACTTTCAGAGTGCTTTTGGGAATATTTTAGTCTGATATGATTTCTAGTTTTTATCAGGTTTGACAGAAAATAATGGAAGCTGCTATTCGGAAGTGGCCTCAGGAGCGTTCAAATCCCCCTAGGGGTCTCCCATTTGACTAAAACCTTTAATTTTCGCACTTTGTAAACTCTTGATTTCATTCCATATAAGGATCAAGAGGAATTATATCAGTTCTCTGATATTGTAACCACTGTTAAATAAAAATATTTTTTGAATAGGCTCTTTCGAGCCCATTCCCATCCCCCTTGGGGGGATTTACGTCGGTGTCCTTTTTTGTTACTTTTTGCTCATTTATTTTCAAAATAGTATTGATCTAATTGCAAGGTAGTATAATTTATTTCATTATCAATTTCATATTCCATATTTTGTATTTCAAAGTAATTGTAATAATTACCCCACGACTTCTCGATTGACCCGAAAGGGGAAAGAGATTCATGGTAGGACTAATTAGGAAACTAGAGTTGTGTATCTGTTTCTTTTTCTATCATTTGATTTTAAGCTATTATGAAATTAACCCCTCCTTGATTCCCCGATTGAGATCCACTTGGATCGAAAGAGGTTCCTGGAGGGTTTTCTTTTAAACAAGAACACCCATTGTAAAATTTACTAAAATTGATAAGTCTCTGGTGTGTATGCTCTACACTTGGCTGCGGTTCATCCGATCAGTCAAGCTGTATCAAAAGAACTTGAGTGACTAGTATAATTAGGACTCACTCTCACAAATTAACAAGCTAACAGGTGAAAATCCAACACCTAGATCAAACCATCACGGTGGCAAAATACCCAAAGGAAGCAGGAACTTCTAAAAAGTGACCTCGGGGCACCGATCTCTGTCATACCCTAATGGGTGCGTTATGAAAAATAGCCCCAGAGACTCCATTCAGCCCACATATTCCTTGCGGGTAGCTGTGAAGTTTTAGTTTTGGACATACTCCAAGTACTCTCAGGTATATCTGGAGTCTCCTCTTCGCCTAATTGTAATCAACTCACACCTCAAATTTAACTTAAAATGTGCCAAGAGGCAATCACAAAACATTCACTCCAAGCACATGCAAGTACATTGATCTTATTTTATGACTCCATTCTAAGGCACTGGTTATTTTCTTGTTATATATATATATATATATATTGTGTCACTACTACATTTCGATCCAAAATCCGACGGTTACTTCCGACGGCGCGTGGATTTTTTTTTTTAAACCTACAAAAAATCACAAAGATAATTTTTTTTTTGTAAATGTGGCCAGACGCGTCGGTTAAGAGACGGCTATCCTCATAACCGTCGGTTAAGCGACGGCACTTGAGGAAGCGTCGCTTAAGTGACGGCTCTGACAAACACCAATTTTAACTTTTCTCTTCGAATCGAGCTCTCTTCTTTTTGTTAGGGTGGAGGTAACTTCGCAGAAGAAAAGAATGCGGACTCATTGTTGAGTGAATCGAGTTCTCTCCTTTTTGTGAGGGTGGTGAATGCCCTCTCAACTGTTGCGTGAAACGAAGAATTCTAGTTGGGCTGAGATAGGGCAATATCCCCCATCGGATAGTAAGCTCTACTGTTGCACAGTATTGAAAATTAATGCTTTCATGTCCATGGAATTGGCATGGAAGGACGAAGCCAATGTGTAGGAGAGACGTAGATCTCGAGCCACATTGGTCTGCCTGAAGAAGATAACTTGGATAACGGACTTAGGGCTTGTTCCGATGTGTCTTGGTGATTTCTCTCTTGAACATGGAGTTGGTCCAGTGTTGAGGGTTACCTTGAACCCTAAGTTGGTGTGACCTTTGTGTTAAGACTGCGTGGAGAACCCCTTGAGTTTCCTCTGTGTGGAGAATCCCTTGACTTTATTTACAGAGATACCCTTCCAGATTTAGAGGAACATGCAGATTTAGGAGAGATTTCTGATCCATCCCCTTGCTTTAGGAGAGTTGGGGTTGTGGTTTCTGCTATTCAAGGCCCCCGATTGCACTATATTCACATCCCTGAATCAAACTTGGGTCAACAATTTGGGGAACTGCTTGAAGATGTAGAAAATACGGATGTCACATTTGATGTATCAGGGGAAAAATTTCATGCCCACAGAGTTGTTCTGGCAGCACGTTCCCCTGTATTTAAATCCATGTTCTTTGAGTCCTCTGGGGAGTGGAATGACAAAGAAATTAGCATCGAAGGAACAAGGCCAGAGGTGTTTAAGGTGAGCTTTCATTCTTCCTATGATTATGGAATTGTGCTTTCTCTTTATTTTAATTTTGGAAGATTGGGTATTTGCCTTGAGCTTGTAATTTTTTTCCTTTAAAGGCATTCTTGGATGAATGGAAATTATTTTGCATTATATGTATATACTGTAGTGTATGGGAGAGGCTTATGTTTACATGTTATGTAGAAACTTGTGGACAGTGAAGGGCTTGCCAAAATGTTCGATGTGCCTTTGTGGAGGGTTCAACCTACTTCTTGAGCCTCACTAAAGACTTTGCATTGGAGAACTGGATCCTCTGATGTCTTTTCATGTGTATTTTTCTTCAAACTGAGTATACCAGTTTCATGTTTAAACCTCTGAAGAATTTTGACACCATTGGTTCCAGCAGCATCCAAGCTATTCCCATTTTGGTGCGTAATGCTAGAATTATCAGAGATTTTTGATCCACCTGCCCTTTCTTTTATCAGCTTCTAAACCCTATCCTCAGCTTCTTGATTTACAAGATCCAGCTTTACCCGGCTCTATCATGCGCCGAGAGGGATCAAATATTTCGAGGTGCAAACCCTGCTTCAACAATTGCACTCCAAAAAAGGGTTTGTAATTATTTGGCCTTTATTTGATTGTTGTCTGTAGGTGTTGCTAGAATAAACTATCTGCAGATTTAGCACAAGGAGATTTAAAGCTTGGTTGTAGCAATAGATTATTTCAGCACCTCCTTGAGGTATGTCTTTTGATTCTTGAATACTTGAAAAAAAGATGAACTTTCTTGGCCCTACATGCATTCATTCAATATTGGTAAGTTAAATTCGTTTTTGGCCATGCCATGAAGCCCGTGGCTTGCCCCATTTGGAGCTATTAATTATTTCTGGTTGTATCTGGACTACCCATTATCATTTCTGGGATCTTATTTGAATGCCTAATAAAATATGCAATGCATATGCCTTTGATTTTGCATGAAATTTTATTATGTCATTTTTAGGCATACCATAACATTTACAACCCACATATATAATTGGGTATTCAATCTTTCTTCCATGACATCATGATCTCCCCCACTGTCGTTAAACCCCATCAATCATCCCATACCTTTGCTGGCAATGCTTTTCCTGCTTGATGGTAATGATGAAAAGCTGAGCTTGGTTTTGGCTTGGAAAGAAGGGATAGATATTGTGAATAGAAGTTTCACATATTGTGCAAGGATGTTTTGGTTTTGAAATGACAATTCCTATGCTACAGATTAGTTGAATGAACAAAAGATCATGCCAGTTGTGTGATGCAT
>LPNX010289872.1:3017-18423 GCA_001517045.1 Pseudotsuga menziesii
TAGTAATTTAATTTTCAAAAAATAGTGCCGCACTAGTGCTATGGGTTCTCTACATGGATGTCAATTGTTTTAGCTTGATTCGATCATTTAGGCCCTCAGAGGCTGCACCCACAAAAACATATACCTTATAATTTCCCTAAAAAATAAAAAGTGCCTATTAGGAAAAATGAAATTTGACATAGCTATGCAAATTTTCGATACATAAAAGTTATATATTCGGAAAGGTGATTCAATTTCCTACATTTCATGTTTTTTACTCAATGCAAGATATTTTGCATAAGTATCTCAAAAAATCCAAGTAAGTTGAGGGATGCCTGATTTTTCAGGTTTCTATTGCATCTAACGTGCACAAAAAGGTCCCTCAACTTCTTGCACACACCCCAATGTATTGTATATATCTAAGTGATTAGATTAGATTTAATTGATTTTTTTAATATATTTGAATAATGATGTTCATGTTATTGTTAGGCATGGGTATGATTTGTAATTGAAAATGGTAATAAAAAACAATTTTCATTGAAATTTGCATGGCGATTAACAATCCATAAGTCACAAGGATTGATGTTGGAGAAAGCTATTATTAATATTGGGAAACAAGAGAGGCATGGTATGACATCTAGTGCAATATCTGGAGTTAAAGATTTGAATGGTCTTCGATTTCAACTTTTCACTTTCATACGATCAATATGAAAAGATGGCAAAAGTAAGAGGCATGGCTATTTAAAAAGCCAAAGAAGATAGATTGAGATTAATTACATTATAATTTATTTATTATTGATTATGCACATCCGTTTACTTTCCTAGTGTTCACATTTTTCATCATTAAACGTTGTTATTCATATTATTTCTTATTTAACTATTGAAATTGCAATTTACATACTTCATATGCATAATCATTATCATCTACAAATTTAATGTGATTGCCCTAGACAACAACAAGTCTAAATCCATCTGAACTTCAGATATACCATGCACTTAGAGAGATCAAATCCCTTGAGGTGCAAACCTATCTAATAAGACATTGCCAATAAAAAATGTTTGCACCTATAGGGATTCAATCCCTCTCGGCATGTGGTAGATCTTGAGTTTAGATGGATCTATGCTGGTAGTCATGCAATCCCTGTAAGTCCATATACTCGACTACTCTGTTCTCTTTTCTTCTTACCATTTGTGTTCCCTTCATAATGACCATCCACAATAGAGTGATACTATAAAAATGCACCAAATATTTAGATTGAGTGTAGAAAGAGGTCAAAGTACCATTGGAATGAAATTAAGTATTGCTTCCACCCTCCAAAAATATATTATTTGAATGTTATTTAATCATTGAATTCATTGTTTAATTCTTTCATATATGCTTGTGGATTGAGTAATGGATTTTAAATTTATCCAATTTATGTTGTTTTCCTTGTGGTAGATTTACAATTAGTAAAGAGAGTGCTTTTGTACACCAATGCACCAAACTGGGTGTTTTTTATTTGTCCACAAGAAAATAAATTAAGTACTCCACAAATTAATGACATCTATAATCAAGATAAGATATATGGAATGGAATAGATTACTGCACCCCATGATTATTGCAACTCAAGATAAGGGTCGGTACTATGATGGTATTATATGGATTAAAAAATGGGGAATTGAAGTAGAATAATTCCCTAATCAAGAATTATTGATTAGAGACTTGTTACAAAAGATGGTAATACATATGTAATGGAACGATATTGCTCATAATGTCACATCCCATGAATGTGAGATCAACCCAATGATCACTTACAAAAAAAAATCTTCAAAGAAAAAATGTCTATGAATAAAAACCATAGGAATGTCTATGCATATTTTGCTAACAAGGAGAAATCAAGGACAGGGTGCATGGAATGTACGAACAAGTAAGAAAAAGATAATCAATTATGAATGGAGGTTTAATTACGACACATAGCTTGATGAGCTTCCCAACAAAATATATAAGTAATGATGTTTCATAACACCACCAAAAAATCACTACATTGCAAGTTGAGACATCTTTGAAATAAATGAAATCAAAATTGGGAATGTAATTATTTTGTAATTTTATGTATGGATTCATAGATATTCCATTTTCTTAAGCCAATACAGTGATCAAATATTCGAAACAAATAACCATTGCTAGGTCCCTTAGAGAGGGAAATCCCATAAAAAAATTAAGAAATAATTTTATCGCTCCTCAATGCTTGAGGGGTGGGGTGTACTTCTTGGAAAAAAATAATTTCAAAACATATAATTCTTGAATCATTAGTTGTGAAACCAAGCTAGGATTTCTCTTAAAAGTTGTCATGCAAAGTCTATGCAAGATATAAAGGTTGGTCCTTCATTGATTTATCTATTGCAGTAATATGTAATGCTTCAACACAAATAAAAATAGAGAAATCAGCCTAATCACACTAACTAAGAATCATTCCCTTAGTTTTTCCTCAACATGATGAATGCAAACCTTTTTCTTTTAATGAATATTGAAAGCTTTGGAAATACACACTTCATGAAATATGAAAGAAAATTAAATAATGGCCACACTACAACAAGAAAATCAATGACTATGATTTAATATGAATCTAACAATCTCACATCCTTAAAAAGGGAATAAACCAACTCACAAGAATAATTATGTGCAACAAGTAACATTCATAAATTAATTATAAACTACTTTAAAAAAATCAAATAGTAAATTTGTGTAGTACTTGCTTGTAGAAAGGGGGGGCTTTCTCCATCAAATAGATGCCACTAAGAAGTATTACAAACTACAATGCAATTGCATGAAAACACATGATAGAGAGAAGAACCAAAATTGCATTAAAGTAATGTAGCAATACCACACACACAAAAATATCACCAATCGAATTCCCCATTCCTTCTAAACAAGGGGTGTATTTACACATAATAGAAATTTATTCAAATATTTCATAAATACCAAATAATTCGTCCATAGCTCGAATCTGTTCAACTTCTAAACATAATCATATCAAAGATGGAACAAATTTAACTATCACATCCTAGAAATGAGGCATAATATCTACAAAGATCTTCCTCATTGTTGTGATGGGCCAACTAACCCTATCTCCTAGATAGTCTTTTTCCAAATATGAGTCAAAATGACTTTCACTTTTCTTAGCAAGTTGATTCATAACAGATGATTTCTATGAATGTACTAAATCTTCCATCTCACCTTCCACGTCAGCTTCAAAGTGCACACGATATTTGGGTCCATGACCTTATCAAATATTAGACTTTCTACAGCTTCTACACACATTGTTGTTCGTAATCCTATTTTATCAAAATCTGCAAATAAACTCAAAAGATAATCACAAGGCATAGATTTCCTTCATCATTCATTAAAAAAGTAACTTAGTGCAATCAAGAGAACCTAGTATTAAAAAATGTTCTCGTTTACTCAATAGATTCCCTCTTTGAAGATATAGGAAGGAAAAATGGATAAAAAGTCTAGGGAAGAGCTCGCAAAATAGTATCATTTCTAGACCCCAACATTTTCCCCCAACTGGAGGACTTGCATGTGCCCATGGAACAAAACTCATTATGATGAGTCTGATTTTGCTAAAAACACAATTTAATCCAACCACTAACTGGATTAACCTGCTTCGATGACTCTTAAAAACCAAGCTTTGAGATTATAACTATCCAATATTCTAAATCCTTACTTTGCTCTACAAACTGCCACAATATTGGGAGATGAAATTTTAGTCCAATCCATCGAACACCTGAGGAATTTAGACATTCAATGTACATGGGTATTAGGTCTAGAGCAGTACCAAAATGACAGAAGGAAGTAGGTTCCTTTCTTGATGACATGACAAGAGTTGTTGTAACCTTTGTATGCATAACAAAATATCTAATCTATTTAAAGTTATCCATTTCATAAAAGACAATTATTGAGGCTCGATATTTTATGAAAGAAGAGACACACTGTTGATTTTTAAATTAACATTTCATGCTTATATTGTTGCATATCAAATGAATTAGGTTCTCTTGTCAAGTTCAAACCCTCAAATTTTTCCACATGTTTCAAGAAAGATAATTTCTTGTTTCAAGTCACTTGATTTCTCATAAATGAAGCAAACATAGGGAAATTGGTATCAAAGAGAGTTGCCATGCGCTTTGACCACAAGGTCCCAGATCGATGTTGTATTCCATTAGTTTTGGTATCAAATCAGGTTGCATATTGTGTTAGGTGAGAATAAGTTGCAACTCCGTAGTTGTGATTATGGGTAGAGTTGGAAATAAGTTGTAAAGAGTTGAGAAAAGAAACTCTAGAGATGGTTGGTTAGAGTTATAAGGATAACTCTAATAGTGAAGGTTGGGTAGAGCTATCGAAATGGATAAAGGAAACAAACCCTTGGAGGTTTGAGAAATTGAGACAACTCCAGCAAGGAGGTTTGGTAGAGTTGTCAAGTAGGAAAAATAATCCCAAAAAATAGTGGAACGGTGGCATTTAATTCTTCATAGGAAATTGGAGAAGATAACAGTTCCATTAGACAGTATTGGGTCGAATTGTTAAAGCGAACTCACTAGAATGTTTATGAAGAAACTGCATATTGTGGAGATGTAGGGATGGACTAAAGAACGAGTTGAAGATTGGAATAATGAATAGAAGGATTTCATGGGAAGTAATAGTCCCAATAGAGATATTTGATGATTTGGGGAAGAGAATAGCAAAGATAGAAGGTTTAGAAAATATCAAGGGGGTAGGAAACCCTTGAAACATAAAGGATAATGAAAGTTTTAATAGATGAGATAAGAAAATCTATAGTGGAAGAGGGAAGAAGATTAATGAGATGATTGTGGAGAGGCTTGAGGTTTCAGAGCAAGCACATGAAGTATGCCATGTCCAAGCATGTGATGAGTAGGAAGATGCAATGTGTGTTACCAAGAAGAAGGAGATGAGTTGGAATTCCCATTCCATGATATTAGATGGAAGGAAGCAAGTTCAGGAATCCCATGAGCAGCAAGGAGGCTAAGATATCTCCCTTGAAGAGGAAGAGGAGAAATAAATCCAATCCCAATAAGGTGGAGTAAAGGAAATATGTGGTGTAGTCACTATGGTAGAAATTAAAGGTGTCATGGAAGCAAACCTTATGGTGGATAAGGTGGAGGAAGAACCAAGGGATGATGAAGCCTTAGAAAATATTCTTGAGGAAGGGTGGAAGAAATTTGACAATTGTGCATGTTCAGAATATGACCATAGAATCCTTTAAATATGACCATATCACACGCTTGTGCCAAAAATTATTTCACAATGATCTATTTCATGATTTGTAATCCTATTTATGCGCCATGCCCCTTAAAAGTATATATTTATTAAAAACCTAAACCCTTATTATCTTTTACCTCTAAAACGTTAATCAAGGGGAGAATCCATCCCTTAAACATATCTCCCCTCCCTTAAAATACCTCGTTATTAAAAACCTAAACCCTTATATTTTGCCTCTAAAACATTTATTAAGGGAAAAAACTTTCCAATACACCAAAGCACTTGTGTTAAAAATTGTATCTAAAAAAACCCTTCTCTAGTTAGGTTCAATTCCTTTGCACATATATTTTAAGAGTAACTCTTTTAGAAGCAGAACCCTTGAATTTTCTTCTCTAACTTTGTCATAAAGAGCATAACTAGTACCATTTCAATTACATGTATTAAAAGTCTCTTTGCAACAATTCCTTTAATGATTTTCTCCTCTAACTCTGTCATAAAGAGCATAACTAGTACCATCTCAATTACATATATTACAAGTCTCTTTGCAACAATTCCTTTAATGATTTGTAACCCTTTTCATAATTTATACCCTTTAAAAAAATAAAAAAAATTCTTGCCTTCTTTAAAAGTAACTCTTTACTTACAAAATAAAATAAAAACTAAAATAAAACATAAACTCTTATATTTAATCTCTAAGTTATATATTTGTTTTTGAAAAAAAACCTCTTAATACACCAAAACACCTATCTCCAAAATTCCCAATTCATTGGACATATGTGGACATATTTTCTCTTTTAGAGACCTAACCCTTGAATTTTCTCCTTTAAACATCTCGGGGAAGCTTACCTACCCCTCTTGTATATAACTTCTATGTCGGGGATGTGTCCCATAAACCTCTGTCTTGGTGAGCATACTTACCTTTGGTTTATATAACCTCTATGTCGGACAGGTGTTCCATAAACTTGTTTTTGGGGAGCGTACTACTACAAGTTTTTGGCAAAAGCTATCCATTGAGCTGAAAAGCATTTAATGCTGCTGCAGCAGGCTCGATGACCGTTGGATCTGGAGCAGCTCCAGATCCAACGGTCATCAAGTGGATCTCGAGCTGCTCCAGATCCAACGGTCATCAAGCCTGCTGCAGCAGCATTAAATGCTTTGAAGCTCAATGGATAGCTCTTGCCCAAGTTTTTGGGGAGTGTACTACTATTACTATTGGTGTATTTAACGTCTATCACGATATGTTCCACATTTTGCATATATATATATATATATATATATATATATCCTTCTTAAAACAATCCTGATCTATTTGAAAAGTAGCTCTCTGGTTTCGGTAACTTATCCGTGGATGCTCAAATATTATGAGGTTTTCACTACTAGTCCATTTGCAATCGTGTCCAACCTGAATTATCATCTCGTCTATGGCCGCAGGTACTAATTGCAGGGTAAAATTAAAAAATGGACAGAAAAATGGCCCGTGCCGAGTTTGAAGATGATAACAATAAACTCATTGTGCAATACTTTGCAGCAGTTTTGTCATCGAATTTCAATGAACGGACCCGTGAATCTGAGGAAAACAGACGTGAAAAGTGGTAAATATCGATGAAAATTGTCGACTGGAGGATCCGCGTGAGAAGCAACCCGAGAGAAGTTAAAAGGCGTATCAAATATGCAGGCGTTGAGAATTCTACGAGGCCTGTTGTTTGGCAATTAATTTCAGGTGGCCTTGAGCTTATGCTGGCCAACACAAGACTTTACTCAATGCTCTTAATCCAAAACTCAGAATCAGAGAATCAAATACTTCAAGATTTCGGTCGGACATTCTCATCATATTGATTATCTGAAACTATAGACAAGTCCTGGCACAAGCTGTCTCTAGACGAGCGCTGGTTCAAGTCTCTGGAGAATGTGTTGAAGGAGTATTCGGTTTATGACAGAGAGGTTGGGTATAAGCAGGGGATGAATTTAATAGCAGGCATGCTTCTGCTTTACATGGATAAGGAGGAAGCCTTTTGGGTTATGGTGGCATTACTCAAACGCATGGAAATTCAAGGTATGTATATGGAAGGCCTGCCTTTACTTCTTCAATACTATTTTCAGTTCGAAGTGTTTGTGAAGGAGAAGCTGCCCGCGTTGGGTAAGCATTTTGAAGAGCAAATGATCACACCATGGATGTATGCAACCAGCTGGTTCATGACTATTTTATCTATAGATTTGGCGTTGAAATTAGTTGTTCGGATCTGGGACATATTTCTATACAATGTCTCTGCTCAAATACTTTTAGGATGATTTGTTAAAATTTCCCTTCGAGGATCTCTTACCATTTCTGCAACCAACGGATCTGGTAATGAATGATAAAATAGTGGCTTCACTTCGACTGATGGATGGACCCTCATTAATGTAAATAAGAAAATCGATCAGATCTGGGATGAGGTGATGAAGGTTGTTTTCAAAGTGGGTTTGTCTCTGCTCAAATACTTTTAGGATCATTTCTTAAAATATCTCTTCTAATATCTCTTACCATTTGTGAGAAGGCTACCAACTCAAGCTTTGTATGAGGACATACAGACTGATTGGCCTTGAGTTAGATTACCTAGTAATGAAGGATAAAATAGCTATTCGACTGATGGAGGGACCTTCATTAATCTAAATAAGAAAAGGTTGAACCGTCCATTAAATGTAGAAAATGGATGGTTTTTGATTAATTTATTTTATAAACTCAAGAAATTAAGTAGAAAATGGATGGGTTTTGATTAATCCATTTCATGAGTTGTGACATGTTATTTTTTGATTGGGTGTATTGTTGTGTTATGTTGTAATGTAAATTATGTATTTTTCTGACAGGGTGTATTGTTATGTTAAGTTGTAATGAAAATTATGTATTTTATTTTTTTGATTGGATGTTAGTGTTGCGATAAGTTGTAATGCAAATTATGCATTTTTCTTGACAAGGTGTAATGCTCTGCTGTAATGAAAATTTTGCATTTTTTAAATGGTTGGAGTATGTTGTATTTAGTTCATCTTTCAAGTGTGTTGTATAGTGTTTTGTTGATTGTGGGACTACTTTGTAGAGACAAGGTAGAGACAAAAAGACCATAGATGTGGTCTCACCTCAAAATTATGTAAGTTTATATGGTTGTGGCTAGTGAAAGTTCATTAGAATATTCAAATATTTCATATATAAATTTATATTGTTGTCGTTGGTAGAAGTTCATTAGAATATTATCTTTAAGTTGAACATTAATGATTCAGAATTAGATGTTATAATGACATTTTTTTAAATAGGATAATATTATTAATTTTTTTTATCAAGGAATCATCTTATTAACTATGGTTATTACAATATAATACTCAACATCCAACATATCTCAATACAATGATACTCTTGTGTATTTATAATTTCTCACTAGTATTCATATAGGTATATGTTAACTACCCCTTATTAGTTTATTTGTTTATTTAACTATATAGTGGACTTATTTTTCACCCACCAACTACTAATTGGGCCTTATGCCTTGATTTACAACCATATCATTTAAATTATGACCCCGTGGATTCCTCCCTAAATACCCCATATTATATTCCATATATACATTACATTCCAACCACCACATGTTTCTTACTCAAAACATGAGTAGAATGCATATAAAATTATTGCTTAAGCATTATAGTCAATTCGTACCATGCATGTGTATCCATCTTATTATGAAATTCAATTCTTGCAAAATTCTCATGCATAACATGTATATTTAGTTAGTTTTTCTTTCTTTTTAAATTCTTTTTGTTTAATCTTTTATCTAATGTTAGAGTTCTCTCTTATTTAATTAACTTATCAATTTGATTATTTCTATTATTTTTAATTAACTTGGTATTTTTGTTATTATTATTATTATTGTAATTTTATGTGTTTAGTCTGATACAATTAATTAATCTTATATATCATATTGGGAATTATATACTCCCCACTTCAAGGAACTTCATCTTAACGACATTTTCTTGAACTAGTATAAGAGCCACCCAAGTGACTACAATAGCCATTAAAAGTCACCATGTATTGGATAATAAGACATTTTCTTGATGCTATAAACCTAAAATTCATGCATATATCCCACAACTATAGATAATATACAATCAATATGGCCCATCTCAATCACATTATTTGGGTTCTATCTCCATTAGGACCTAATCCCATAGTTTTGTCTCTAAAGCATGCCTTAAATGAGATCTTTCCTAGTGTACCAAGCCTCATAATTTCCCCATGTCCTACACATGGGACAAACATTACAGCTAGAGAGCATGTATCATGCACATGGTGGTTAGTTATTAAATCATTCAAAACATGCATTCTCATATACTTATGAAAATTACCTCCATCTTTAGAATGTGCCACATCCATCTCTTATTTATCTAGCCCCTAATGGTAAGTTTATTTATAATTATTAATAATGTAAAATAATATTCCATTTTATTAAAAAATGTATCAATAAATGCAATTTTTGTTTCCATATAATTTTAAAGTTTACTACCCACAATTTATTTGTTATACTAAGCTATTGAAAATAATAATAAATTATACATAATCCAACCATAGTATTTTGTAGTTTGACACCCCATATTCTCATGGTATAGGGCCTTATGCATGGATCATGTTCCATAACAATAGCTTCTTTAGGGTCATTCCTAGATTGGAAATTAGTCCCAAAGCATGATTTTTTTTGGATGAGAATACCCTTTGTTGTTATGTAAAAGCTTATAACAAAGTTTATAACTGGCACTCTTAGGCCAAGGATTTCATCTAAAGTTCTTATCTCATGGACTAGATTTATGTTCATGGAATAGTTTATTTAAAAGTAGTCCTTGAGCATGTAGTTAGGCACATATTCACGTGTAAATCCAAAATGTCGGAAGTAAATTTTAAAATCCAAGGTGACAACATTGATAGTCGGGTTCACTAGTTCAAGGAGTTGATCAACTTGTACATGACATATATATCCCTTAAACAAAATTATTGATGTCTATACGTCCCTCTCTTCTTAAAAAACATCTTCCAAGCAATTCAACACCAATTATTAGCCATCAAGTAATGATTGCTACACTAAGGAAATAAATGAATTTTGTGGACAACATTTATAGTTTTGATTAATTCATTTCATAAGCTCAAGAAACTAAGTAGAAAATGAATGGGTTTTGATTAATCCACTTCATAAGCTTAAAAAACCAAGGCTAGAGAAATAGAGTAGTGGCCTGCTATTTTCTTGATTGGGTGTATTGTTGTGTTATGTTGTAATGCAACCTATGCATTTTTCTTGACAGGGTGTATTGTTGTGTTAAGTTGTAATGCAAATTATGCATTTTTTTTAAATGGTTGGAGTGTGTTGTATTTGGTTCATATTCGGAGTTTGTTATATAATGTTTTGTTGATTGTGGGATACCTTGTAGAGACAGGTAGAGACAAAGAGATCATAGATATGGTCTCACCTCAAAATTATGTGAGTTTATATGGTTGTGGCTGGTGGAAGTTCATTAGAATAATGAAATATTTCATATATAATTTTATATTGCTGTGGTTGGTAGAAGTTCTTTAGAATATTAAGGATTCAGAATTAGATGTTATAATATTTTTTTTAAAATAGGGTAATATTATTAAATATTTTTTATCAAGGAATCATCCTATTAACTATGGTTATTACCATCCTAGATCCAAATCCTACGCTCTATTAAGCCCCGAGAGGGATCAAATTTCTCGAGGTGCAAACCTCTTTTTAGGTATTGTACTCAAGGAGCTATCACCTTTGGTGTGTCCTATATATACCCATTGATTTGATTCAAACCAAAAGACGTATCCTTTTGTTTAAGGTCGACATATAATATTTTTATTATTAATATTTAATATTATTTATGACCAACATATAATATTTTTTATTATTTTTTATTTTGTTAGGAATGAACATTACAACATCTCCCCCGTACATGGTTTTAAAACAATGTGCAAGGCCCTCCTAAAACCATGGGTTATTTAGGAGGCCTTGCACATAGTCTTAAAATCATTTGCAAGGCCCTCCTAAACCATGTACAATAAAACCATGGGTTGTTTAGGAGGCCTTGCACATGGTTTTAAAACCATTTGCAAGGCCCTCCTAAACCATGTACAATAAAACCATGGGTTGTTTAGGAGGCCTTGCACATGGTTTTAAAACCATTTGCAAGGCCCTCCTAAACCATGTACAATAAAATATTGGGTTGTTTAGGAAGCCTTGCACATGGTTTTAAAACCATGTGCAAGCCCAACATTTTTTTGTGGATAGTTCAATTTTTTATTTTTTATTATTTTGTTAGGTAGGAACATTACAACATCTACCTCATATTGTGTTTTTTTCCGACCCACTTTTTTTTTTACGGATAATTAAATTTTTTATTTTTTATTGTTTTGTTGCGTAGGAACATTACAACATCTCCCCCATATTAGGTTGTTTTTCTGGCCGATGTTTATTTTGGCGGATAATTAATTTTTTTTTTTTTTTTTTTAGTAACAAACGCTACAACATATCCCTCATACTCGGAAATATTATTTTTGGCTGACATAATATCGACAAATGTTACAATATCTCCCTCATACTGGGCTGTGGGACACCTCTCGCTGCAACAATATAATACTCAACATCCAACATATCTGAATACAATGAGACTCATGTGCATTTATACTTTCTCACGAGTATTCATATAGGTATATGTTAACTACCCCTTATTAGTTTAGTTGTTTCTTTTAACTATATAGTGGAATTAGTTTTCAGCCACCAACTACTATATGGGCCTTATGCCTTGATTTACGACCATATCATTTAAATTATGACCCCGTGGATGCCTCCCTAAATACCCCCTATTATATTCCATATACACAAATTTTACATTCCAACCACCACATGTTTCTTACTCAAAGCATGAGTAGAATCCATATAATATTATTTCTTAAGCATTGTAGTCCATTGGTACCATGCATGCATGAGTATTCATATTATTATGAAATTTGATTCTTGCAAATTCCCATGCATAACATGTATCTTTAGTTAGCTTTTCTTTCTTTTTAAATTGTTTTTGTTTAAATTACCTTGTATCTAATGTTAGAGTTATCTCTTATTTAATTAGCTAATCAATTTAATTATTACTATTGTTCAATCCCTTGCTTGAAGGGAAGCAAGTTGTGTTTTTAAGTATACTGAGTAAACAATGGAAGGGGAAAAATAAAATCTCATAACATGACCTAGATGACATATGTAATACAAGTCTTGTTTTATCCTTATAATTTCATTATTTATCCAACGAATTTCTAGTCGAGTGTGTTGTAACTTTATACAGTTTGAAATTTTTCATGGAGCAACCTCTTCTTTTTGTTCCAACAATCCATCTACTTTTTTATTCAAAGAGTCTAGTTGATCCTCCTAGCACATTACTTTTTTCCTTATATATTCATTCTTATTAAGCTTAGTCTCATCCTTGCAAATAGATATAATTCCTTCAAATTTTGGAAAGGATTTCTCATCATCGTGACTAAGAAAAGGGTTTTCAAACTCATGGAGCTATGGCTATTCCTTATCATCTAGTTTATCATCTTCACCATCAATATCTTTAAGAAGAGTACCTATCCCATCTTTGGACTTGTAGATTTTCAATTTCTCCTTTACCATTCCCAATTCATTTTCCAATTTATGATTGGTATTCAACAACTACTTATTGAACCTCCACACCCTCTAATAAGACTTCTAGTAATAAGAAATAAATCACAAAGTTTGTCTTTTAGTAAATAAGGGATTCTTTACCTTCCTTTAAGAGACCAATGGATTAAATCCTGAAGTAATACCCTTGCTTTCTTCATATGCTTCACATTCTTCCAAATCAGGATGAGTTTCCTCCTCTTCATCTATTTGAATAATTTCCAAACCCCTTTCAATATATTCAATTTTACTAGGATGAGTATTATTCTTCTTTAGGGTTATTGTAGGAAATTAATCCCCCAAAAAATTATGCACGAGGCTCTTAGATCTACATATGCAAGAATATGACTTACGAACATCAAATTATAGTTCTTTTAACTTGAAATATTCTTTACCTCCTAGCTCTTTTATAAGTTCTACAGTTTTTGCACCTGCGATTTCCTTTGGAAATTTTTGTAAATTCTCATTACTAACTTTTTAAATGAGGGTGACCCATCTCCATTGAGTTCTTAACAATGCATATTTCACCAGTAAATTTACCATCATGTGACATGTCAAACTCTTTTTGAGGTTGCGAATACTCTTAGTCATTAAACTTATCAATTCAATTGATTGAACAAGGAAATATGGTATACTGGCATAGCTTTTATGCCTTAAGTTAATCAAAAGCCTAAAATGGTGGCCATAAAGAAGCTGATATTTCCCCTTGTAAGGGATGAATTTTTGAATTGATAGTGTGACATCTTTCCATGGTTTTTCCAATGAGCTTCAGAGGACTCCATATTCATCCCCTGCCAATTGCTCCTTTGTACCTTTGACAAATTTTTCTCTCAAGGCCATGAAAGAACCCTTTCTCTTGAACCACCATTTCCTCTGTGATTTTAATCCTATAACCCAAGTTATTCTTTCCTATATCACATACATAAAAATATCTCTGGCTGTAGCAACATAAGACCTCAAACATTGAGAGAATTCTATTGATATGTCCTTATCAAATCCATGCAATCAATCAAAATATTCAAGCCAACCAACATCAACAAAAAATTACGCATCCTCAAGGTTTTGCTACACAATGAAGTATCTTCAAGATCACTATGAATAGACAGTCCATCAATGGAAGCAAATCTTAGAGTGTCTCTAATCATAGCAAGCAAAATACAAATACAATGAAAAGGAAGATGGGTTTGGGTAATTTGATAAGGAGGGTGCTTTTATGGTTATGAAAATGGAGGCAATTGTTGCTTGTTGAAGAAATGAGGAATTATAATACATCATGCAAAGAGAATAATGGTATACAGTCATGTGTAATGATATGTAGCATATAAAGCATGCGTGACCCATCGATTTCAGAATGATGGATCATAATAGATAATGTACTTTGAAAATATAAATATGTTCCCAATTCTTCCCTAAGGATAGGGATTTATTTAATTTGAAAAACAAATGGTTAAAATTGGATATAGATGAATATATGTTGAAGCTCAATATGGAAGAATATACACCCTCTCCTTAATTGATAAATTGGATAGTACTTGGGTCATATAAATTGATAAGTATGATATGATACAAGCATCCCATGATTATACTTCAACACTTAAACTGAAGGGATGAAAGAAACTTTGCTCGTGCTTACCTAATTGAGCGAAACAAGAGTGGAGAGGAATGAAAACAAGAGGAAATACGCAAATCCAACAATTAGCACTAAACCTATATTTATTTTTTCATGTGGTTCATGAATCGTGATATCGGTTTCTCTCTACCTCTAGAGAACACCCCCCCAAAATCTTGAGAACACAAGGAAGCCAAGTATTTCTACAAGGTAATCCACCATACCTCCTACTTGTAAGAAAAAACTCTCAACCACTTGATCCAACCCATTGAGCTACACTAAATCCATATATAACTTCATAGGTAGAAATTCTTCATCTTGGTATCCTTCGACCGTACATGATGATATTCAAAATATTAACACCAGGAAAAAATGAAGAGAGAATAACCGATGGCAATGAGTCGAAGAAATAGCCTAAACTACTAAAAGGAATATATATTTATATAGGATGATCTCATAACATTGGAATGCCTCAGTAATAACTATGAAACTTTTGTAACAATGGATAAAGGTTTTGTAGCCATTAAAAATTACATTGTAGATTATTTGCATCATGACTAATTAAGGAAATATATATACTAATAGTATTTGAAGTTGAAAAAATGATTAGTGCTTGATCAAAATCTGTATAGAGGTGTTATGATCCTTAAAAAAAAATATTTGTTTTCTTTTCTCATTTTTTTCAAAGTACTACTTGCTACCAAGTTGGTTTCGCGTAATATCCATTTGACTATGCCCTAATGAGGTTTTTATAGTTGGACTTTTATTGTTTTTCTTATATATTTTTTTCCCAATGGTAACAACTACGGACTGTTTTTTGATACCATTGAGTCTTGCAGTGCTAGAGATTGG
>LPNX010289872.1:19262-30741 GCA_001517045.1 Pseudotsuga menziesii
ACAAAAAGATTGTATCATGCAATTTAGGTTTTTCGAGGGTTGGTGAATGATTGTATTATGTAGGTTTTAGGTTGTAGATGTTTGAAAAAGTTAAATTTAGCGAGTTAAATTGGTTTTGAGTTTGTTGAGGATAGGACAATGTATATTTTGATTTCCCTCTCGAAATATCAAATATAACTATTTTTTTTCTTTGAAAAAAAGAAGATATTCCATTGTCTCTCATGTTTGATATAAATGACATCAAAGTCGTGAATGCAAACTTCTTGTAATACTTGAGTATATAGTTCCATGGTGTGAATTAAAAAGTTGTAGATAAAAAAAATAGACATAATACTCATAAATAATTTCTATTGTCACAACGAGTTTTGAAATTCTGAAAGGCTCTGCAACTTGAATGAAGGCAGGGGCTTAGGGTTGTAGGCGGAAGGATTTACGGTGGTAAGCAAGGTCGATGACGTTTTAGAAAGACCTTTAAAGATGGTTCATGCTCCTCATCGGGGGAAGAGGGACCATGGAAGGAATGAAACAGTAGAGGCAAAATCTATTATCTTGGGAAAAAAAAACGAAAAAGGGAAAGGAGTAATCAATGCTCCTATAATGCCAAGAGATGGGGAAGGCTGCAGCGGAATCAGAAAGGAAGAAACAAATAATCAGGGCATAAGAAGTACAGGACAATGTGTCTCAAAATCCAAGACTGTGCCAAGACTGCATATCAAATCTGAAAGAGTTAGGGAGGATATTCAGTACATGAAATAGAGGGCGCTCATAGGAAAATTCATTGGGATTTGGCCCACAGAAAAGACCCTGGTCTGGTGGATCAACACAATGTGGAAACGCCAAGGACACTACGACCTTCAATTGGGAGCTAAAGGGTTCTTCACTATAATATTCTTTAACAAAGAGGACAAAACGAAATCTTTGAGAATGGCCCCTACTTCTACAATTCGGCGTGCCTGTTTCTAAGGCCATGGAAAGAGAGATTTGACCCTGACAAAGAAAACCTGATGATACCTCCTGTATGGATAAGAATGTATTCCCTCCCAATGGAATACTGGAAGGAATAAATATTGATGGACATCGGGAACACTTTGGGGAACTTTATCAAAGTCTCAGAGCAAACTAGACAAAGAAAATATATATCGTATACCAGAATATGTATCTACCTTGACATCTCCAGAGATCCACCTGATGGAATAGAGCTAACCTGGGAAGATGAGGAATGGTTTCAGGCCATAGATTATGAATAGATCCCTTTTGGCTACAGAATATGCCATAAGAATGTCCATCTATTTAGAGATTTCCCCCAAAATAAAAGACCAAGGGGAAAGAAATACCAAGACAACCAGGATGCAAAGGGGTTTACTAAAATTCAAAACAAGAAACGACAAGTGAGGAAGACTTCAGGGCTGAAAGTAAACAAAAGAGTACAAACCCAGAACTGGTTTGAGACCCTCCAAGAAGATCAGACAAATTGCAACGTCAACACACAGGTAGACCTGGCGAAGGATAAAATCCAAGTAGAACAACAAAGGGAACAAGACAGAGAAAACCAAGGAAATGAGAAAGATAAAATCCGAAAAAAGAAACAAGAAAAAGAAAAAACCAATTCGGAACCTCTTCTCCAGAACCATCAAGAGGAGGCCAAGAAAGATTCAGGGACAATGGAACTTGTCTCAAAAGATATGGAAATAGGTGACCTAGACCTAGACGAGCTGGAAGCTGCATGTTCCGATAAAGACCCAACCCAGATTTTCCCTCAGCAGGTTTCCTTGTTGGAGAAAGCCATTATTCAAGCCAAAAACTCAAGTTCCCTAGGGGTAGTTGTTGAATCCCTCAAAGTCATCGACTGTAAGAAAAACCAGAAAAAAAGAAAAGAGGGGAATACCTAGCAATGTTCAAAGAATCAAAGCAATAGGAGAACAACTGGTGGCTTCAGGGTAGTATCCAATAATAGATGCAACCCTATCTCCCTCTAGTTAATCTATTCCTAATGCAGATTACAACATGGAATATCATAGGCTGTAAGAGCGCTCTTAAAACTCGCCTTCTTAGAAGAAGGATTGAAAAAGATAAGCCAGGGATAGTTTTTCTGCAAGAAACAAAATGCTCAGGAAAAGAACTTTCAAGTATCGCTCGGAAAGTATGGAAGGGATGTGAATATGTAGCTTTAGATGCAAGAGGGGTGGCAGGAGGTTTGGGCATCCTATGGAACCCTCGTGAGGTACATTTATCAGGATTTCTAGCTACTCCTTGTACTCTCTCAGTCGATTTTCACATAATTGGTACCAGAATAAGAGGAGTCATTTCCAATGTTTATAGTCCCCCGAGGGCTGAATAGAAGCCAACATTTCTAGAGTCGATCTCTGACATAAAATCCCTAGTTGAGGAAAAAGCCTAGATTCTGGGGGGCAACTTCAATCTAATCAGGAACCTCAATGGAAAAAAAGGTGGTATATGGAACCTAAACTCTGCTAGAAATCACTTTAATGATATTATTAATGACCTTAATCTGATAGATGTCATAACCTCCAATGGCATATTCACTTGGAACAATAAACAAATGGGAGATAGAGGGATATCCTACACACTTGATAGGTTTATGCTCTCAGAATCAGTCATGATGGCAGGGGGAACTTAAAGTGGTGGTTCTGCCAGTGGCAGGTTCAGATCACTGGCCCATCAATCTGGAATGGGAAAATGTTGGAGTTAACCCTTGCATACCATTTAGATTTGAGAAATTATGGCTTCTCTAGCCGGACTTCCACAAGAAACTCAAGGAATGGTGGGAGAGCTCCCCACCAATCAGAGGCACTCGAATGTATCAATTCCAACAAAAAAATAAACTCCTTAAAGGCCACATCAAGAAATGGAATAAGGAGTCATTCGACAATATATTCCAAGAAAAATAGTTCTTAGAGAACAAAATAAAGCTAAACCAATCTCAAGTGATAAGTAGTGGTTACTCAGAAGAACTGAGGATTCAGGAAAAGTTACTATTGCAGGAATTTAGCCAAAGAGAACAACAAGAGGAAGTCTACAAGAACCAGAAGGACAGAATCAAATGGCTCCAGGAAGGAGAATGTAATACTAGTTTTTTCCACAAAGCGGCCATTCAACATAGACAGGGGAATCGTATGGATAGACTTAAGAAGGAGGATGGGAGCATAGCCGAATCTCAAGAAGAGCTTGAAACTACCTTGAACTCTTATTTTTCCAAGCTCCTGCAGAAACCAGAAAGAGATAGGGAGGAATCCCAAAGAGAAGTGTTAAGCCATATTCCTAAGATTATCATGGATGACCATAATCAAATTCTGGGAAAATCCATTGAGATGATGGAGATAGAGACTGTTGTTAAACAAATGGCAAAAGATAAAGCCCCGAGACTAGATGGATTCACCACAAATTTCTTCCACGCTGGTTGGGAATGGCTAAAGGAAGAAATCTGGGCCTTGGTGGAGGACTCTAGGAAATATGAGAGTATTCTCAGAGCTCTCAACTCTACATTCTTAACTCTCATTCCAAAATAAATCGGAACAGAGGATCCAGGAAAACTAAGACCTATTTCCCTATGTAATGTCATCTACAAAATCATTTCCAAGGTAATTGCAAATCGTCTGAAACCCCTCCTTCCTATCATTATCTCTTTGGAGCAAGCATGGTTTGTAGAAGGAAGGCAACTTTTGGATGGCATTATTCTGGTCCATGAAACTATCCATTCTCTTAAAGCTACGAAGACTCCAGGTATGCTCCTAAAATTAGACCTTTCCAAAGCTTATGATAAATTGAATTGGCAATTATTGGCAAGAATTCTTAAAGCTTTTGGCTTCATGGAGGAGTGGACTCATTGGGTTATGATTATGGTCTCCTTTGCTTTCTTCTCAATCTTGGTCAATGGGTCCCCCTCGAGTCCCTTCAATGTATCTCGAGGCATTAGACAGGGGGATCCCCTATCTCCCTTCCTATTCATCATTGTGGTGGAGGGACTCGGAAGGATGCTCAAAAATAGGAGAGCAGCGAACGGAATTCAGGGATTATCTCTAACAGCCGGGATGGACCCACAAACCCATCAACACTTTGTGGATGATAATATGCTTATGGGCCCCTCCTCAATTCACGAGGCCAGGGGAATTAAAGAGTTTTTGAATACTTTTCTGGAAGCTAGCGGCCTGGAAATCAACAAGGAAAAATATCAAACTTACTTCTTCAATACCCCACGGATCACCAAGACAAATGTACTCAGAATCTTGAAGTTCCCGGAAGGCGTCCTCCCCTCAAAGTATTTAGGAGTGCCTATGCCAGAATCGACTATCAAGAAAATATCTTGGAAAGAATTGATCGACAAAATTAAAAAAAAGCTCAATCTCTGGACTTTCAGAGCCCTCAATTTCCCAAGCAGACTAATCCTGGTAAAGTTCAATCTTCAGGCTATGCCCATTTACCTCTTCTCAGTGCTGGAAGCTCCGAAATCCATTATAAAACAAATCAGGAACATTCCGAGGAACTTCATGTGGGGAGGAATGGAAGGAAATAGAAAGTGGCCTCTTGTGGATTGGTAAACCATATGCACCCTGAAAGCTATTGGGGGATTGGGGCTTAGAGACCCTCTTGACAATAATAAAGTTATGAGCGCAAAAATATGGTGGCGATGGGTTAATTATGCAGGGGATCCGTGGGCCAAACTATGGAACTTGAAATATGCCCCCCAATGGCCTAAGCATTCCCTGGTTCAATTCAGAGAAAATATCCCAGGCTCCAGCATTTGGAAGACTGCCTAGGAAAATAGGGGATTGGTTCAAAAGCACAGCTTCTAGGAGGTGCGGAATGGCCAAAATGCTAGATTCGCAAGTGAAGCTTTGAACCAAGAACCGGTGATTTCTTGCGGGAACGGGCCCCCATTACTCCACACCTTTCTCCAGATTAACTCCCATGGAAAGGTGGTGGATTTCTGGGATACTCGCAACAAGGACCAACTTTTTTGAACGTGGAAAGAAAGGAGTTGGTGGCAAGCCTAAGCACCAGGGAAGATATCGAATATTTTCTATCAGAGCTCTACGATAAAATAATAGCCAAGAATGAGGATCCAGATAAGCTCAGATGGGGGTATGAAAATTCAGGTAACTTCAAACCCAGTGAAGCCTTAGGGTTGGTAACAGGGACTTAGAACTTAGAGCCTGAAGCCAAATGGGGGAAAATTTGGACTGGAGGATGGTGGCCAAAGGTCTCTGTTTTCTGCTGGCTGGTGATTAAACGCCATATCCTAACATGGGATAACCTGCAAATCAGAGGATTCTATGGTCCGTCTAGGTGCTGCATGTGCGAGGAGAATAATGAAACCATAAATCATCTGCTATGAATGCAAAGTACCAAACTCAATATAGGAGAAAGGGGCGGCAATTTTCAGAAGAAACCACCATCATAGAGGACGACCGGACATCACCATAGCATATTGGCCTATGAACTGTTTTAAAAAATAAATTATGAACCACCTGTGGGAACTTCTTCCTGGATTCACATTATGAGAAATATGGAAAACCCGTAACAGACAGACCTTTGAAAACAAATCAAGAAAACAAGGGGAAATATGGAACTCTATAGAAGCTCATTTGAAAGAAACTATCTCTCTACACCAATGGACGCAGGAGGAATTTTCTGCTGAAGCAAATGAATGAATTATTCTGTATGATTTAGGGATTGGGGAATTACCTCTCAACAATTCGATTTCTCGTTCAGTTCCAATGCCCATTTCTAGCCCAAACTCTTGGTCTGCACCTCCAGATGGGTCTTTTAAACTCAATGTCGATGGAGAGGCTAAAGGTAACCCTGGTCCTGTTGGTTATGGGGGTTCTATAAGATATTCGAAGGGTAACATTCTTAGTTTGTTCTGGGGATCCCTAGGAAGAAACACTAACAACATGGTTGAGCTTGAAGGACTTATTAACGGTTTGAAATGGGCGATGCAAACTGGGAAAACTCCTCTGGTGGTGGAGGGGGACTCTTAGATCATTATCAATTTAGCACATCGGCTTCAATCGGGAGCTTCAACGACCCAAGTCTCAAAGAACTGGAGATGGGAGGGCCGTTTAAGCGCACTCAGGAAAATACTCACAGGCCAGGAAGCCATTTTGTTTTCGCATGTTAAACGAGAGGGCAACAAGGTGGCGGATGCCATGGCGAACGTAGGAGTGGAAAGCAACAAATATTTCCATGTAGAGGAGAGCGATGATAGAGGAAAGACTCAGACCATTTGGCAATGATGCTTGAAGCTGGCGGAGGACGACAAGGATGGCAGTTGTAACCCATACAACATCCTAACTCACTCCCTCCCGAAGCATGCGAATGACAGTTGTCATCAATCTTTAATGGGTAGACAGACGGGCGGCGTGCTAACACCACATAGCAGGCCCTCAAATGTCATGGTGGCTAACACGGTAAGTCTGGAAAGTTCTTAATCACTAGATGGGGCCAGATTGATGCATGCCTAAACACGCGGAAAAGGTACGGAGCACGTGGGGGTAGCAAAAGGTTAGGTTGACAGCAGGTTTTGGGCTCGACTTTATATCCACGGGCAGAGGCTCTTTGCTTTCCGATTCGTGGGAAGAGTGGAGGAAAGGACGAGCATGTAAGATCAAGAGTACTAAGTTCACGTTTGAGGTGGTAGGAATGGGAAATATGGTGGATGTCCATATTATTTGCCCCCCAATGAAGTTTAAGGCGGCGAACTAGTCGCACACGGTGAGAGATCTGATGGAGTGGGGCGAATGGTAGTGAATTATGGTGAGCACGCGTAGAGTTAAGGGGATTGTCTGTGGACGAGAGGACTTGGAGGAACAGTGGTCTATAAATTCGGGCTCTGCGGAGAGTAAGGACCCAGGCAAGGTGTTTTTCTATTTTTTTTGTTGCCTAGGGTTCGCCTGTGTGCATTCACCATGCCGCGCTATTGGAGGGCCCGAAATCAAGCGAGAGGTACCAATAGGGGAGAAAGCCACAGTGAGGCTTCCCCTAGTGCCATGAACGACTCTATGCCTTCAAGGGGCGATGATCCGATAGCGGAACCCTTCAATTGGGGTGATTAGTACATGGCGGAAACGCCGACGGCTATAGAGACCTCCTTCGAGAGTTCGAGGCCATGATGGGTTGTCCATTGCTTCCCAACCCCTTCTAGACCGCTCGCATCTTGTTAGCCCGGGACATCCAGGCGAAGATTCAGACTGCCCAAGGAATCTGAGACGCTTTGCACATCATCCGCCGTGGGCAGCAGGAGAGTGCTGTAGGTTTCCGTCTCCTGAAGCAGATTGCTCACGATATGTTGGTTAGTCCAGGGTTCGGCGTAACCACCCCGGTGAATACCCCGGTCAATTCGCCAGTAAGCACTGTTCCGGATCCTCGCGACGATCTGATCTAGGACCCCAATCGGGCGGCCAGAAGTTAAGGCTGGGCTCTCCGACGAGGGGCAATTGTCATGTTGTTTTTTTTATATATGTTGATGTTGGTCTTATGGCTCGCTTCGGTGTGGCCAGCTATGTTAAGCTTCGGGAGGATCGCAATCTATGTCTTATGTCCCTGTTAGTTTATGTTTTGTATCCTTTTTTGGTGGGCACTAGCTCTTGAGGTTCCCACAAGGTATTTCGTCTCAGTTTTGTGACTATTTGAAGCCTTGTTCAGTTTTTGATAGGCGAGGCAAACCTTAACAAGCTGTGTCTCAGTCCCGACAGGGGTCGTTTTCCAAAGACCTCTTGTATATCTTCCTATTGTAACATCTTTTTGTATTATAATAGATCTTTCTTACTTAATTACAAAAAAAAAATTCTATTGTCACATCAAAATATAAAAGAAACAAAGAAAGCGATAAATGCATTGAAAAATTAAAATGAAGCATACCTTTTATAACAGATTGCAAGCCAAAATCCACTTTGAAATAAATGATAGATGTCTTATGGCTCCTAACCCTTGTATGTTTCCAATGGCCAACACACTAACATACAAGACAATGTGTTAATAGAGATTGAAAACACCTCCACAATTGAATGTATTTGTGAGTGGATGTTGGAGTTGAATCTGTGACACCCCACCCTCCCTAAACAAAAAAAAACATTTACATACATAACACTTTTTAGCGTGGACACACCTTTATGCTTGTAGACCTCAAGCACCTTTCATGCTTCAACATGCAACTTGAAGGCATGTTGATGAACCTATATTTTCTTTTGAAAATGTTTTTTCAATGTGTTTTGATCATCCCTCTAATCCATTAAATCTACACGCACCATGTCTTCTAACCACACCAATTCAATCTATTTAGTGGAGGCATATCAAAAACCAAATTACTATGTCGTAACCATTTCTAAATGTGCTATATTAAACCCTTCATCACAAGCCAACAATCAACAAAACAATAAGTACATTTGTCAACATGACAATAACAATTAAACAAAGCACCGACACATATAAGTCTTCAGCGAGCAAGAAAACTATAACTATCAATGTTCCCGTGGTCTCCCCAAAGTTTGGCTCCTTCTGATTAGGAGATGACAGCCCACTTAAAAAAAGAGGAATGCACATAATACTAAAAAATATTTGTTTTTTTAATAGAAATATTCATTTTTTGGTTGAAGTTAGAGACATAGTTTTATCAAATCTTCCTATTCCACAACTAGCATCTATCATACTTGGATTGTACTTGTATATTTTGAATTAATAGATTATCACTTTGACATGTTACTGTGAAAATTCCAAATTTCAGATATAAACTTAAAAACACCCACACTTTAATAGTAATCTAAATTGTCAATACTATAAAAATAATTAGTATTATCATAAAATAAAAATTCATAGATTGCCGGTAAGCTTGAGCCCAAGCGGAAATCAGAGATTTCAGAAGAATTGGGCCTCCAGACTAGGCAGGCTACTGTTGGTTCCAGAACAAGCGCGCCTGCCGCAAGACACAGGAGTTCCACGAAGAATACGAGTTAAACTCGATTATGCTGCTCTTGAATCCAACATTGAAGCCATGCAGCGAGACAATGAAAAACTCACAACAGAGGTAATAATTGGTTGTTCCCCTTTCTACAGAAGTTCCCATGCTCTCTGTTGTTCTTGATTTGTAGGGTGTACTTAGCCTGCAGCCATATTCATTGTGTTTGAACCTGGCGTGGGCAGATCAATTGTCTCAAGGAGAAATTGGAAGAATCCCAGAAGGCGACAAGAAATTGTCCTTCTGGGATTCTTCCAATTTGTCCTTGAAACAGTTGAGCTGCCCAGGCCAGGGTCTAAGACAATGAATATGGCTGCAAGCTAAATGCACCCTACAAATCAAGAACAACAGACAGCATGGGAACTTCTGTAGAAACAGAAACAACCAATTATTACCTCTCTTGCGAGTTTTTCATTCTGTCGCTGTATGGCTTCAAAGCTGGATTGAAGAGCAGCGTCATCGAGTTCAAGTAATTCGTAATCTTTCTGGAGCTTCTGTGTCTTGCTTGTTCTGGAACCAAACAGTAACTTGCCTAAGCTGGAGGCCCAACTCTTGTCCAATCTGTGATTTCCCCTTGGCTCAAGCTTACTATCAACCTCAAAGCTTTTCTCATTGTTAGAGACCCAGGTTCTATAGTTAGAGGTGGCCAAGGGGTATTGTCTGGTTTAACAAGAATTGGCAGAGTGATGAAACTTATACTGTCCCTTCAACCCAAGTTCCAAAATCCTTGAACGACCACTATTGTAAAGTAGCAACTTTCACAGCTGGAAGTTATTATAAATGGCATTTCCCAGGATTAACACTAAGGATATGCGAATCCAATATCCAAAACTCAAGGCACCATTCCTCATCAGCATCGCCCAGCTCTCACACTTTTTCTTTATGGTGATGAAAGAGCTGAGGTTTCTCAACCAATAATAGTGATGCAACCAATAATAGTGATGCAGTGCCTCCAAAATATCTTTGATAATAGTACAATCACAAGTAAACTAAGTAGAAGCACCTCTCTTATTTGAAAGGATTAAGGTGTGGTTAGAATTACACGTTTAGTCAAACCATGATATAGTCAATATATCAAGATTCAAAGCTAGCATCATCTGTCTAGTCAATATATCGGGATTCAAAGCTAGCATCATGTATCTAGTCAAACCTTGACAGAGTCAATACATAGGGACTTAACACCAGCATCATGTTTCTTACAAGAATTTAAGGTAGGTGGAGAGGGTAACAATCATTCCTCTCAACCACCCAGGCTACATTCAATGAACAAATCCACCAGCAATTAAGCATAACAAAGATATGACCACCATGAAATGTATCGTGGCTGTACATCATTTGTTACACTAGTGATAATAATAATAAATCTATAAAATTAAAAATCTCAATAATTAATAAATAAATAAATTCAATATTTTAATAAAGTCTTTTTACCATTTGTTTTTGTTTGATTTCCCATCACTTGGGTTCGGTAGCAATAAACCATTGGTAAGAACCACAACCAAGGGGATACATCCAATGAACAAATCCTGAGTCAGTTAAGTATAACAAGATATGACCACCATGAATGAGTCATGGATGTACACTACTGGTGACAATCGCGTTAATGGATGTAAAAATAATAATAAATCTACAAAATTAAAAATATCAAGAATTAATAAATAAATAAATTCAATATTTTAATAAAGTGTTTTAACCAAATAATTCTTTTTTTTCTATTTTCCATCACTTGGGCCTCCGTTACTCATGTAACTAGACCCACACCTTAAATGAATGAGCTAGCAAAAATTGACCAAAATCCCAATTTAAAAAAATAAAATATTATAATTAAATTTTTGTCAATTAAATAAATTTTATAATTAAAACAATGATCAATTAAATATAATTATAATTTTATTAACAAAAATATAATTGAAGGAAAACAATTGAATAAAGAGAACATTAAGTTTTTCCACTACTATTTATTCCAAAAATTTCATTCGACCATTAATTCTTTAATTTAAAAAAAATATACAAATTCCAAAGGTAGTGAACAACTTCAAATTTGACTAGCATTTAATTTTAATTAACATTCACGGCGTGACAATTTTGATCACATGACTTGTGCATGTTTGTTTATTCCAAAAATTTCATTCCACCATTTGTTCGTTAATTAAAAAAAGACAAATACAAATTCCAAAGGTAGTGAAGAACTTCAAAATTGACGAGCATTTGATTTTAGTTAACATTCACGACGTGACAATTTTGATCACATGACTTGTGCATGCTGTTCCAGCAATGTTAAATACTTATGGTCACATGACTCCTGCATGAGCTAAAGGTCTTGGGAATACTAACCAAATTCAATCTCTGCTCAATATAACGTGGTAACCCTCACAAGTCTTAACCACTACCTATTGGAAAAAACCAATTAAATATGACTTGATCGTATAAACCAATTAAAATTAATATTTTTTAAATATGACTTGATCGTATAAACCAATTAAAATTAATATTTTTTAAATATGACTT